>VXBI01003133.1:213099-294381 GCA_013397375.1 Toxostoma redivivum
CCCTTCCCAATGCTAATTTTTCTATTAAAAAAAAAAAAAAAAAAAAAAAAAAGAATAGAATCATCGCATATCCTGAATTGGGTGAGATCCCACAAGGGACCATCAAAGTCCAACATCTGGCCCTGTACAGACAATCTATTTTCAGTAATGTAGCATTGAAAATACATCTAGTGTAAATAACTAAAATTATTTCAAAATAAATAAACCACAAAACACAGATAGATTTAACATTCTTCTTAGATGCAAACAGCTGAGGAGAAGGGGTTTGCTGAAGAAGAGCTTATGTCTGGAGAAGTCTCCTCAAGCAAGTAAGTGTAAAGTCTTCAAATGAGGTATATAAAATTCAAACTAGTGTTCTTTGGGTTTTTTTTTTTTTTGGTTGGGTGTTTTGGTTTTTTTTTACTATTTACCAATCAAAGTTATCAGAAAATTAAATTGTACATTTTTTTCATGCTGGTCTTTTTTAATCCCAGATACTTGCAACAACCTTGTCTGCCTCAATGTCTCACTCATTTTAAGTGATGCTTAAAAATATGTATATGTAAGGGTAAATTTTAAAACAAATACTGAAGAAATGGATCTGTATGAGGACTCTTGGATCAATGAGTCCCATTATTAGGTGTCTATGACATAAAAAAATATTTTCTACAGCTTCTACTCACTATTCTTTTTCAGCCAATTTTGTTTCTTTATGAATGTGATTTGTTTTCCTTTCTATCTCTATGAAACATTTTAGGATTAAAAATTCAGGACAAGCTATATGACATAGTGGTAATAATGTGGATAAGCTCTGGAAGACAAGACAGGGACTTCAACATAGGGGAGGCTGGGATTCCCTGGCTGGGAAGTCATATGGCTAGGGAAATGAGGAATGTTGTTACTCTTAGGATACGACACAACTCCAATGGCAGCTGGACCTGGTAAGATGAAAGAATTAGCATTACCACCAGTCACCTCCCACCAGGACCTCAATTCAAGGAGTGGGGGTTCCCCCCAAGTAAGGCTGACATTCTTACCTCCCTTCTCATCCACTTTTTTCTTTGCTGAAATTAGGGTGATGATATTTTTGGGGAAATGTTATGCTTCCATTTAAAAACTGTTTGCTAACACTGGACAGATCCCAAAAGTAATACAAAGCAGACTGCCCATGCATCTGCCAGAGCTACTCTTTGTTACACCTCTTCTAGCTTGAACTTACTCTTTCCAGAAAACGAATAATGAAAGCAGCCCAGGCTACTGCAGACAAAATTTAACTTACTTTTTGTACAAAGGCACCCTTTTATCTGTATTGAGGAAAACCACAGCAGACATACCTAAGGACTGAACTTTTTGCATGGCTGCATCATCTTTGCAGCTCATAGTTCCCTCAGATAAAATTAATCTCACACAGATATATCTAAGTAGGCAACATAGGATTCTGTTCTGGTCAATTTACAGAAACAGGCACTAAGGGATCACTAATCTTGCCAAATTTCTATTTCAGAGTGAAATGGACTATGCCATAAAAGTGCTGCCTATTTCTCTCAGTTCATTGTAATGGTATACATCTGTCTTTGGTCAAATGAGTTTCTTTTCTTGCAATCAGTGATTAGGTCTTTCCTATTTCTGTCATACCCAGTGAATAAACTCTAGGAAAAATTCTCCTTATACGTCGTTAGTCCATGTGATTAAATTTTATCTGAATTTTTTTCCCTTCAGTTCTCAATGTCACCTCATTCTCCCTTTATGATATCCCTGTTCAAACTCTTTGAACTAAATCTTTCCTGTGTATGTCTGTTCATTTTTAAGTTTGTCAGTTAGCTGTCTACTAATAAGGGTGGAAGTCAGTACTCCTCATCAGAAATGTAGGCCAAAGTCCTCTTTCATTTCCAGCATATCCATGGACCAACCTTTGAAAATTAAAAGCCATATTCAAGTCAAATGCCTAAACAAATCTGAATGTCCTCAGCTGAAGCCTTTATATCCAGGAAAATTATTCTAACACTGACCAAAAATTCTCTTTCAAAATGTATAACTTTTAAACAAAATTAATTTTTGCATCTCTTTTTTTCAGAAAATTAGGTTTTGGATCATTTTTTTCCCTATATCTACTTTAATGTACTACTTCAGTTTTCAAAAATACAAATGTACTGTGCCTAATTGATTATACAATCATTCACCACAGCCCCCAAAAAATTAAAAAATAAATATAACACACCCAAACAATAATTCTTATCTTTATGAGAATTGTTTTTATCTTGGCAATGATCTTATAAATAAATGTTGCACTTGTCAAAAATGATATTTTGGGGCCCTGGAGAACAATAATATTTTAGTAAATTTAAACTTTTATGGAGAAGAAAAGTCTACTGAAAAAAACATCCATATAGGAATACAAGAAAATAAATAAAGTAAGTCAACTGGAAAATGCAGTTTTGTGCCAAATCTTCATTTTTTTCCCTATATATAAAATATTATAAATTTTTACCTTTGGGACATTATATTTAGGCATCTTTATATCCTTACACATCCAGTGACAATAGATTGAGTATTGTTTAAATTATCTCAGGTTTAATGAAGTGCCTCTTACGGAGTAAAACACCTAAATTTGTACTCACCTATCTTTAATCAAGATTATTTCAAAAGTCTTGAATAAATGTATTAGTTTTTTGCTCTATCAGGAATAGCATGTTCAGTATTTTGCAAAACTGAATTCTGAATTGATTATAAAATCTTTCTGTGACATTTCATTTTTTTCTTGAAATTATTTTGCAAATAAAACCCAGGATCAACATTATTTAACTTAGGCTGGATGAGATAACACCCAAAAAATCATAGAAAGAAACTATACAGTTAATGTGTAGCAAATCCTTTCATTATTTACTGGAAAAAAAAAGTTGTGACACCTGTTCTCATATTATATTGGTTGTGTTTCTTATATCTGAAAATTATAAAGGTTAGCCATAAACAAGAATGCATTTTGAACCCAAAATTTAAACTTCTCTTGCTCTTTATTTTTTTTTTTAATGTTAGAAGTACTCTATTGAAAAAATGGGCAAATATCTTAAAAATAAAAAGTCTAAATATTGCTTCTATGTAAGTCCAAAGGCATAGACTAAAATCAACCATTTCAAGTGGTCTGAATCACGTTCATGAGTTCCACTGATTTATCCTTCCACTGGCCCTTCTTTTTTTTCCTTTTGCCCCCTGTCTTCTATATTTCATTTCATGTGTCTATCGAGGCTATGAAAGATAAAGCTATCTGCTTTCTCCTGTAGTAAAGAACTATATGGAATCAGTTCACCTGTCTGTCACTCCTCATTAAATTCTTACCCTCTTCATTCACATTCTGATCTTTGCAAATGAACATTTGCTTAATAAATGTTCCCAAGACTAACAGTGCAGAGTGAAAATCCCACACAGCAGTAAATTATTAACTCAGTCACAGGGGGAGTGCCATATATGACTTTTCAGAATGAGTTATTATGTGGATCATCATGTAATTATGAATTTTTCAAGCCATGATAGAGGAAAATTGAATATTTAATATTTTATGGACATATTCTGCACTGAGGACATCTTTCAAAATTTTATGATAATTTTTGGAGTGAGCAAAGAGCAGAACAAAAGTTACAAAATAATTACAAAGTGGAATATTTAATCACCATGGACATTGTTGGCGATTTTTCAAATATAACCAAGGTCATGAACTTTTAATCACGATGTATTCAAACGGAAAAAATATATGCATTAAATTTGATCTACAAGTATGTTTTGATTGTTTAAGAAATGAGAATATGAGGCTTCATGCTTTATTGTACGATGGGTAGAAGGCTGTAAATATTCATGACTATTCAAACGCTCCTGATCATTTTTTGGCTTGCCCCAACATGTGGCATTTAGAAATACAGAAACATGAACAGAAACCTGTGCTGCTTGCTCCAGGAATGCTTGCAGAGAGCAGGGAGCAGTGCAGGTGCCTCAGCACCGTCATTCCATATAGTTTTAAACATCCTGGGGTATTCAGAGCATCTGCATGAGCCTGAGACAGACAACACAAGATCTGTGGGAGATCAGAGCCCTGCTGAAGCTGCAGCTGGATGCCAGGCAGGATATCCTCAGGCATTTAAATGGTATTAGGCACCTATGTTTAGGCTTTTGAATCATTCCCTAGGAAGCTGAAACCAAGTGTGTTTTAAGTGGCACTAAATACCCACATATGTGAAACAGACTTGAGCTGTGAATTGGAAGTGCAAGAATCACTAAGGAGAGGAAAATATTTACTTTGTGTTCTGATAAAGAAGAAACTGAACAGAAAAGACATGCTTCTAAAGCAGTGTTTCCATAGGAATAGTAAAAGTTTATCAAACACTTGATAGTAAGCCAAGTCAGATACTGTTTGATAACCATTCAACACAGTGCAAATCCTCAACAAAAAACCCCACCACCAAATAAATAGTGCTCTTTTCCTTAACAGTCATTTACCTTCCCAGAAAACTGGATGAAAAGCAAGGCAATGGAAGTTTAAAGGACTGAGGAGCCATAGAGCAAAAGAAAGTGTATATACAGTAAGTACACATTAGTCTGGAACTCTGATCTTACATATATATTTACATATACACACCAATTTCTTAATTTTATTTAATTTATTTGTTTAAATAATTTACTGCACAGCCATTACTGAAAAGTGTCTTGATGCCACACATAAAATAACTCACAGTTAAAATATAACTTGTGTCCACTATTCTCGATGCCAAGGCATCAGCCAGACTTCATTTGCCCAGAGGGGTGAATGATGGAAATTAAAAGGTTTGGACCAGAATGACCCTGATCAAGCCTCAGTCAAAAAAGGCATATTAAAAACACATTAGAGAAGGGGACCAGTAGGCACCATCCAGAGGCAGGGAGAGTCCAAATCACCCAATATTGAGAATAAATATTTTGCTTCTTTTTACAGAGAAAGGCCACACTGCCTTGATTCATGACTGCCTGCTTCAAGACAAAACTGCATCATGTCCTTGAAAAGTGACTGGATGAAGGTGGGCCCAGCAAGTGGTGATGTGAGAAAAGCTACTCAAATAATTTAGTGTAATTAACTTAGTAACTTTGTACATATCTCTTTTGGGTTGTATGTGGACCTGTAAATACATTTATATACACTGTATAATATGATTTTCAATATGACATACTATTGAAGTGCCACCTGGCCATTCTTGTGTTCCTTACTCCAAGGACATGTCTCAATGCCTTTCAGAATGAGACACTTCTAAAATTTGAATCATCTTTTGATTTTGGAAAAAAAGTTATATGTGTGTGTGTGTCTAGGAGAAAAAAAAAAAAACATTTTTCTGTTAAGGTAAAAATAAACCTAGACTTTATAAAATGCTAGGACCAAAGTACTGAATGTCAAGTGAATGACTACAACATACAATAAGAAGAATTTTTTTTTTTTTTGCTTACAAGATCACCGTTGATAAATGATCTGGCTCAAATACTAGGATGATGGCAATAAAGAATGACAATCTCAGTCCTGGTAGTTATAGTTTTTCTAGCTGTGGTTACAGTGGCAGTTTCAAATATGGGTGATCCCTTTAGTTGTTTCAAGTTTCAATTATGTTTTTGGGTTACTATGTGAAGTAATTGTTCTCTCCAAAAAAAAACAGACCATGGGAGACAAGTTAAATGTATGAAGGACTTGGGAAGAAATGACATGTAGAAGTGTGATTTCTATCAACATTTTTAAATAATATGTGGTTGCTTAATGTTTGCCGAAGAAACTTTTTCATATCTTTGCTCACAAAATAAAGTAACTGGTATTGGGGTCAGAAAAGCATGATATTTATCTACTAGCCAGTGCAGGACTTTCATGCCTGTCCCAGTGATATTACTTAGACATTTCGATCTTTGTGTTGATCTACAAAATAAGTGTCTTGGCATTCATCTCTGCAATTTCTTTGCAGAAGTTCAAGTTTTCTCACTGTCAGTATTCACTGGCCCTGATAATCCTGGTGTGGACATTTGTTAGGTCACATTGACACCCTGCCCCACACATGAATGTCACAGAATCATCTCTGTCACTTCAGTAGCACTTCAGGGACTTTTATATGTTACTGAGCATTTCTAACTGTAATAGCAGAACAGCAATCACAGACAAATGCCCAGATGGATTTTCTTGCTTGCCTAGGCATCTCCCTTTGTGATTTTATATAGCAAAACATTATGTACTTTTCAGGATGCCTCTGGTGATAAATCTTCTGCAGTCTGTTCAGGAATGTAGATTCCATGAGCCTAGAAAGTGTGAAGTGGCTCCTATTGAGATCAAAGAAAAACATTTACTGGAGATGTAAAACAGCAGCACTAGGTCCCAAGCCAGCTCAGATCACCAAAGAAAATGGCTTATACTAAATTAAAGAACATTGTAGAGTACCACATAAAATACTATAGAAAATGGATAACCTGAGTAAGTGGGATCTGACTGGGAGTCACGTAGTAGCAAAGAAAAATAGATGTCCTAATTTTACAAATGCACAAAACCCAAAAGCATTATTTTTAGTTTTAAAACCCACTGCTCCCAATCACAATGTATGGAACAAAGTTCTAAGTGACAAGGGACATCCACAATACCCCTCACTACATCAGTGTTTCCTATGAATAGTAAACAAAAGCCGTATTTAGCACTTCCATAGCACTTTATATACTCAAAGGACTTCACTAACCATTACTGGCATATCTAGATGCTTCTTATATGCAAATGAATGCAAATATGAGAGTAGGCATTAGGAGGCAGGATATTAGAATACATTATCAAACGGACAATAGAAAACAGCTGGTTTGACTGAATGTGGAGATGTGAGTAGGGAGTAGCACATAGCAGCATTCACTGCTCAGAATTACGGAAAGAATTGTGCTGATTGCCGTCATGGCTTAGAAACTCATCACTTAATTAACAATATAAATATTTTAAAAATTAACATTTCATAAAACCACAATAAGAGGTTCCATTGCGAGAATGGGAAAGGATTAATTCACAGTTGGCTGGACCGATGGCACCCAGCCCTCATCCTCTTGGCTTCCAACAACACACTCAGCGAGAATTAATACAACACAATTCATGCCCTGTCATGTCTTATTACTTAATTATGAAATGTCTGCAGTACTCTGGACATTACTGAGCCTGTTTGATTGGCTGTGACTGATATCATACCCACTATACTAGCATTATTTATTATTATTATATTATTATTTAATACATGCATGGATAGGCCTCTCCCCCTCCTCACCATTTTCCTCCTTTCTATTCATGAATTCTATTTCATAACAGTAATAATATACTCCAGGTGGTGCATTTCCAGGGAATTATTGCATTTCTCAAGTGGGTAAGGTCATTTGGACTTTCAGCCTTATGCCTTGCAACACCTTCCTAGGCATGTTATAATTGCTCAGAAATACTCTATACCTTTGTATTATGATTCTTACATGCCACTCTTGCTTTTTCACTTGACTAGCCCAAATGGAATCCAATAGGAAAAGAAAAGTTGTCAGGTGTATTTTTTTTCAAATTAGTTTCTCAGATATATTTGCAAGGCTTTGAGTGTCTCATGCACATACAATTTAAATGCATTAATTTACAAATATTAATCATTTAGGATGTTGTATAAAATATAATGGCTACATTCTCATGTCCCTTGACAATTTCAGAGCACTGCCTCCTGTGTCTCTAAGGTGGTAAGAGCACAAGATGACACACTTGATTTAATAAGAGCACAGAGCTGCATGCACTGATATAATAGAATGCTAAGATATTTTTAAGTGAGATGCCAGAGTAAATGCTTATGAAAGCTTAAAAGGAATCATTCTTGTAGAGCAATCTTTGAGTCTAATGATTGAAGAAAGTACAAAGCATTATTCTCAGTTTATGGTGAACTACTGAAGTCAAAACTTACTTTAGGTAGGAAGAGAAAATAATTTAGGCATCAAAAATATCTTCAGATTTAAAGAAATAAAAAAAATACCAGATATTTCTACTTTCTACAGCACAAAAGTTTAAAATGCACGCTTATGGATAGAAGTGGGCTGAAATCTGAGTCAACATTATCTCCTCTGAGTTACTAAGATTCACTTCTTAACTTATGATTCAGCCTGCCATGACTGCTTTTTATTCCTGAAGTAATTTTCAACCAAATATCTCTAATAACTCAATGAGCTTTAATGAATCAAGCCTTCTGGCAAAGTCCAAAAGGAAGGTCAATTTAGTAGAAACTAAATTATGGCAGTTTGCAGTGTTAGCATTTTTTATAACTGCAATTATATAATGGAAACCCACACTCCTACCAGAGTCAAATATTCTTCCAGTAGTTCCATCCTTACCTTACTTTTTGCTTCTCTGGAGGTGATACCTCCCAGTGCCTGAACTAGAGTTGCCCCAGACTTAACCACAGCAAATGTGAGGGTGGTGAGGAACTGGGACCAGTTGCACAGAAAATAGGTGATGCCTCATCTCTGACACTCTTCAAGACCAGACTGGATGGGGCTCTGAGACACCTGGTCTAGTGGCAGCTGTCCCTGCCCATGGCGGGGGGTTGGAACTGGATGAAAAAAGTCTCTTTCAAACCAAGCCATTCTATGATTCTATAAATGCAAGACTGGAGGATGACTGGGTAGCTGTGCCCCATCCTGGCCTAGACTTCTCGTGTCTGTTACAGCCATATTTCAGATGTGAAATAGTCCTGCACACAGTGCTTCTCCGAAACTCAGCCATCTAGAGTTGGTGACTTTCTCTCTACTAGACTAAGGTGATATATAAAATGAAGGTCACAGTCAAAAATGAACATATTCCATCAGCTGGAAAAAGCATGCATTTGTGCCATCTATGGCAAAGGGCTGTTAAAACCCTGANCTTAATTAACAATATAAATATTTTAAAAATTAACATTTCATAAAACCACAATAAGAGGTTCCATTGCGAGAATGGGAAAGGATTAATTCACAGTTGGCTGGACCGATGGCACCCAGCCCTCATCCTCTTGGCTTCCAACAACACACTCAGCGAGAATTAATACAACACAATTCATGCCCTGTCATGTCTTATTACTTAATTATGAAATGTCTGCAGTACTCTGGACATTACTGAGCCTGTTTGATTGGCTGTGACTGATATCATACCCACTATACTAGCATTATTTATTATTATTATATTATTATTTAATACATGCATGGATAGGCCTCTCCCCCTCCTCACCATTTTCCTCCTTTCTATTCATGAATTCTATTTCATAACAGTAATAATATACTCCAGGTGGTGCATTTCCAGGGAATTATTGCATTTCTCAAGTGGGTAAGGTCATTTGGACTTTCAGCCTTATGCCTTGCAACACCTTCCTAGGCATGTTATAATTGCTCAGAAATACTCTATACCTTTGTATTATGATTCTTACATGCCACTCTTGCTTTTTCACTTGACTAGCCCAAATGGAATCCAATAGGAAAAGAAAAGTTGTCAGGTGTATTTTTTTTCAAATTAGTTTCTCAGATATATTTGCAAGGCTTTGAGTGTCTCATGCACATACAATTTAAATGCATTAATTTACAAATATTAATCATTTAGGATGTTGTATAAAATATAATGGCTACATTCTCATGTCCCTTGACAATTTCAGAGCACTGCCTCCTGTGTCTCTAAGGTGGTAAGAGCACAAGATGACACACTTGATTTAATAAGAGCACAGAGCTGCATGCACTGATATAATAGAATGCTAAGATATTTTTAAGTGAGATGCCAGAGTAAATGCTTATGAAAGCTTAAAAGGAATCATTCTTGTAGAGCAATCTTTGAGTCTAATGATTGAAGAAAGTACAAAGCATTATTCTCAGTTTATGGTGAACTACTGAAGTCAAAACTTACTTTAGGTAGGAAGAGAAAATAATTTAGGCATCAAAAATATCTTCAGATTTAAAGAAATAAAAAAAATACCAGATATTTCTACTTTCTACAGCACAAAAGTTTAAAATGCACGCTTATGGATAGAAGTGGGCTGAAATCTGAGTCAACATTATCTCCTCTGAGTTACTAAGATTCACTTCTTAACTTATGATTCAGCCTGCCATGACTGCTTTTTATTCCTGAAGTAATTTTCAACCAAATATCTCTAATAACTCAATGAGCTTTAATGAATCAAGCCTTCTGGCAAAGTCCAAAAGGAAGGTCAATTTAGTAGAAACTAAATTATGGCAGTTTGCAGTGTTAGCATTTTTTATAACTGCAATTATATAATGGAAACCCACACTCCTACCAGAGTCAAATATTCTTCCAGTAGTTCCATCCTTACCTTACTTTTTGCTTCTCTGGAGGTGATACCTCCCAGTGCCTGAACTAGAGTTGCCCCAGACTTAACCACAGCAAATGTGAGGGTGGTGAGGAACTGGGACCAGTTGCACAGAAAATAGGTGATGCCTCATCTCTGACACTCTTCAAGACCAGACTGGATGGGGCTCTGAGACACCTGGTCTAGTGGCAGCTGTCCCTGCCCATGGCGGGGGGTTGGAACTGGATGAAAAAAGTCTCTTTCAAACCAAGCCATTCTATGATTCTATAAATGCAAGACTGGAGGATGACTGGGTAGCTGTGCCCCATCCTGGCCTAGACTTCTCGTGTCTGTTACAGCCATATTTCAGATGTGAAATAGTCCTGCACACAGTGCTTCTCCGAAACTCAGCCATCTAGAGTTGGTGACTTTCTCTCTACTAGACTAAGGTGATATATAAAATGAAGGTCACAGTCAAAAATGAACATATTCCATCAGCTGGAAAAAGCATGCATTTGTGCCATCTATGGCAAAGGGCTGTTAAAACCCTGAAGAGAATGTTCTCAAAATAACTAGGGCAATAACAAGCTGAAGATTTTAATTTTGCATGATGTGTAATGTCAAGTTTATAATTAAATAACAAATGGGAGTTTCCCATGGTTCCCATCTTCAGTTTTGATGTACCTGCTGTAGACATATATGGTCACAGAGAAAAAAAGGTGAAAGGCTAACCAAGTTTACAGCCCTGCTTTGTGGGAAATAAACAAGTGGAAGTGAACTAGAACAGAAAATGGCATGCATTACACAAGAATTTTTCTTCAGTCTGTATATTAAGACCTATTAAAAATGGCAATGAGTCAAAGGTAGAGATGAAGAGGAGTCCAAATCACATTGTCAAATCCTATGTGCCTCTTAAAAGAAGGAAAAGAGAAAAAGTTTAGCATTAAATTCCAGAATAATTGTGGGCTTAGGAAGACTGACATTTCAATCACCCACAATCTCTAACTTAGCAGCTTCTTCTGTAGGCAATGATTTCAACACCATTTATCAGAAAAACAGAAAGTCTTAGTCCATGGCGCTGTCTTTTCTCCTTTTCTAGGTATTAAATTTGGCTCTGATACTTGAAAGACTTGCTATCCTTTGGGACCAGCTCCTGAGTGATTGGAGCATTAACAGCACTGAGTTAAGTTCCCCTGCTCTCTGCCTGAGGGACAGTAATCCATGCCTCCCACCCGCATGAAGAATGCCTTCATCAGCAAACAACAGTATTCTGGAGCTGGAAGCTCTCACTCCTCTCATTAAGCTATTTCCCTTTGAATAAAACAAACACTCCTTCACCACAAAGACTTCTAATGCCTTCTACCTGAGTTTCCTAACCATTCATCTATACATCCATCTTCATCTGCTTTCTGACAAAACAGGACAAAACACCTGTCTGCAACAGGACAGCCTCCATCCAACAAAACTGTGGTGAAGCTGTGAGAGGAAAAGTAGAAAAGTTCTTTCTCATCTATGTGGATGTGGTGGGGTCAGAGGCTTAGCTAGGTACTCAAGCACTTCAAGCAAGGAAACTCTTCTTTTATGCCTCCCAGAAGGGCCTAATTAGGAAGGTGGAAAAGGGGACCAGTACAGCATGAAAGTGCCAAGGCTTATGCAGATGGATATATCCAGAGACAGAATATTCCATTTTCTTTGCTTTTGGGATCAGGCCTGAGTGTCATTATTGGCAGTGCTCCCACACACCGGATTTAAACTCTCTAAATGTCATGTGAGTGCCTCATTTTACCTCAAGAATCTGAACTTTAATGCCCAGTGTGTTGAAGTGTAAAGCAGCTCGGGAAGTATTGGGATTGATTCCAGGTGAGTAACAAATACTAGTTCACCACGAGCTCTGATGTGGCACACATCTCTGGAATTCAACAGTGATTGACCCCACTCATGCTCAGTCACTGCCATGCAGGTAATGCCTTGTTACAACTATACAGTACTGGTCTCTAGGATAATTTTACCGTTTTCCTTAAATGTATCAAACAGGCTTTGAAAAAGGTTATATGAACAACTGGTTTCAAATAGAGAGATTTTTCTAAAAATTGCCATCAACTAGAAACTTACCAAGTGGCAATAATAAGGAAAAAACCAACCAGGCATCAGGTCATAGTGGAATATTTTGTTGGTAGTGAAGAAAAATCTAATAAATAAATGTAACTATTTTAATATCCAAACGCATCTGTAACCTTGCTGGCCTTCCTCTATGATACAAATTCCTTCTCTCTTCAGAATTACTCTTAGCACTTTTTGCTCTTGTTTATTATCAAAGTTTCTCACTGTTGTTGAGAAAACAACAGTGTATCAGTGACTGTTCACACAGCAGTACAAATAAATAAGGAGTGACAAACTCATAGGTGAATGTGTTTTGTAAAATACCAATAAAATTACAACGAGTTTCAAGAAATTTTTAGATTCATTACTACAGATAAATTCTTCTGTAAAATTACAAGCTGCTTTAACATCTATTGTCCAATTATCCAACATAATTTATCAATTTAATTATTACTACAAATAATGTTGTAATAAGTATAAAAATTCATAAGAACCTGGAACTCAAGGAGTGATGAAGTGCATTGAAATGTTATTGATGCTACTCAAAGCAAGTTAAAAAGTTAACAGGCTAATGAATTGAATAAGAATGCAAAATATACTTTGTATCATATATATTTTAAATTATGGATTATCTCCATACTTTGTTTTTCAGGATGAGCTCATAGATCCATTTTTTCGTCAAGGAGTAAAAGTTTAAATAGTTTGTGAGTCTGAAGATACGATCACTTTAATCTGACACCACTTTTTGAAAAGACTGAAGTGATGTTAAACAATTACACAAATAAAGAATACCACCATGTAAGTATTAAAATGGTATAGGTATTTTTTCCTTGCAATGATAATAGGGCTGTGAGTTATATGAATTTAGAGATGATACAATCTATTTCTGTTGAGGATATCTACTTTCACTCTTGGCACATACATTTACAATAGCAACATCATTTTTGTTTACCAGAAGAGCTGTCATTTAACTGACAGATGGCTCCAGTGGCTGGATGTAAAGCAACTCACTGAAATTGTTCAGCGATTCCCAAACTACTTTAACAGTGTATTCCAAATTCCCATCTTTTTATGCAAAACTATAATTTATTTATTGGTGCCACTTCCTATACAACTGCTATCACTCCAGCCTGAATACCTCCCAGTATTATAAAACATATATAGAAGATGTATTATTTCTTCCTCTCCGTCTTCTTTCCAGCCAGCTAACATTTCAGAATTATTTTATTTTACCATATATCTATATTTCTGTCTATTTGGGAAGAAAGAACAAATCTCACATCTCCATTGTGACTTTTACCATATGTGCACACACATACACATATATACATAAAAATTTAAATATACCTTTTATATATACGTATATCATACTTATACCACATACACACTTAAATGGTAGAAGCCGTGATGGAGAAGTGGAATTTGTTCTTTCTTCACAAATAGACAGATTTCTTTTCCTAGGAAGACTTAATTTGCTTTTCTAGCCCCATTACTGTCAATATTTTCTTCCAGAGAAATCTCTTTATGAGAGGGTTTTGGATTACCTGTCTTGTTCTCTGCGTGTGCATGGAAGGTTAACTTTGAAAAGTCACACCTTGTCCTCAGTACCTGTGCTGCATCTTGAGTCAAGGCACATATTAGTCTTGAACATTTTATTTTCAAAGTGCTGAATATGACTCCAAATCATCTCTTTGTTCTAGGGGTCTCTGATTTCAAATTACTACAGGCATCAGGGAAGAAGTGATTGGATTATTCTGAAACTCAAATTCTCATCTCATCATGGTGGTATCCTTTTCAGTAGTAATATTTACTTGGAATACTTAAGCCAGATAAACCTAGACAGGAATTGCTTTGTACTTTTTGAATTTAAGTTCATTCCTCACCAGAAATGAAGATGAGGTTGAAGTCTAAGATAACTTTGCAAAAGTCCTTTTACAGGAAGAGAATAACTATGCAATAGGCAGAGGGATTTCTGACCTGGAAGAACCATCCTGCTGGGCTTCCTTTTGAGGAGTCAGCATCCATATCCACCCACACAAAAAACCATACAGAATCATAGAATGAGTGGATTGGAAGGGACCTTATGTACCATCTAATACCAAGCCCAGTGTCATGGACAGGGGCACCTTCCACTAAACCAGGCTGCTCAGAGCCCCATCCAACCTGGACATGAACACCTCCAGGAAGGGGACACCCCAATTTCTCTGGTCACACAGCACACAGGTTCTCAGTCTAAAACTCATGTCAAACCTACATGCTTTGTTCTGTTTCACCTTCAATCAGCTTTCACCTTCAATGATTATGCCACAGAGAAGAGAGAAATAAAAAACAGAGAAACCACTGATCAGAGTGCACTGTTTCATGCATAGAAATGTTACCTTCCAACCCAGGAAGTGGAACTCCCCAGATCAGCTGTTGAGCTGTAGGAGCCTGTGCCAGTTTTCTACCAGAATATGTTGGTAACAGAGCCGGGAGATGAATAAATTAATTTGGTCTTGTGGGACATGGATTATTCCCACAGGGCAGCTGACAGTTCTTGGGTAATCCAGAAGAGTCTGTGTAGTGTTTCTTTCATGTTCATGAACCAGAACTAATCAGATTTCTTAAAGCACTGGCAGATATCATAGCAGGACCCCTCTCAATATCTACCAAAGGTCTTGGGAATCTGGGGAAGTCCTTACTGACTGGAAACTGGCCAGTGATTTTCCCCATATGGGGAAAAAGGGTATGAGGACAGACCTAAGAATTACAGATCTATTAGTCTAGCCTCAACTTCTGGAAAAAAAAAAAGTGTGATATTATACCTGGTACTACTGGAAGGCATTTAAAAAATAATATGATCTTCAGGTACAATCTACATGGGCTTACAAAGGAAAAGCCGTGTTTAATTAACTCAATGTCCTCTAATAAGAGGAGGAATCTTGATAGACTGGAGCAATGGGCTATGATTAAAAGGATTAAATTGACCAAGTCCAAATACTGGTTCTACTGGGATGGTGTAACACTGAGCACAAGAATAATTTGGAAGGGTGGTTGGAAAGCAAGCTGAAGGAAAGGGTCCAGGGGTGATGTTGACAGCAGGCTCAGTGGGAGCCAGCTGTGCTCCCTGGAAGCCAAGAGAGGAAATTGCGTCCTGGGAGGCATCAAACAGCATCACCAGCCAGTCAAAACAGGTGATTATCCTATTGTATTCAGCATTGGTGCAGCCTCACCTGGAGTACGGTGTGCAGGTCTGGGAACTACAACTTAAGAACGATGTGGAGGTCTTGGAATCCATCCAGAGGAAGCCAACAAGCTGGTGAGCAGGCCACAGGGAATGTCCTCTGAGGAACAGCTGAGGACTTTGGGCTATTCTTAATCAGAAAAAATTATGTTGAGGGATGACTTTATTGCCGTCTGCATCTTCCTGAGGAGGGGAGGTAAAGAGGGAGGTGCTAATCTCTTCTCCCTGGTTCCCAACTGTAGGATGCATGGGAGCAGATCAAGGTTGTGTCAGGGGAGGTTTAGAGTGGATATTAGGAAGCATTCCTTTACCAGGAGGGTGCTCAAACCCTTAAACAGACTTCCTAGAGAGGTGGCCTGTGTTTAAGAGGGATTTGGGCAATGTTCTTAACAACATGCCTTAGCTTTTGGTCAGCCCTAGATTGGTCAATCAATTGTACTATATGATCCTTTTACGCCTCTTCCAATTGAAATGCTCCTTTTTTATTCTAGGTTATGTAGAATGACACATCAATATAACCACTCGTTAAAAGATGCATTATTTATTGCTATTTGGAGCATATGATGTCCAAGCAACAGCTGTGTTCCTGCAAGTCACCAGATGCATAACTTTGGGTAAGCCAGCTTCCTGGGCTTCCCTATACCCATAGAGGCTATGATATATGACAGAGGCTGCTCTTAGGTCAAAATAGTGCAATGAAAATAAATCACTATTTCAAAGTCCTATGGGACAATGAAAGAGAGATTATATAACTGAAATGAAAGCATTTTTTTTTTTTTGTAATTAAGAATCATACTCCCTTATCAAGTTCATTAGGATTATTTTCACATTAATTTAATCTTATGTAGGCTGAAGCGAGGGAATGTTGCTGGACTGCTTCCATACTACAAAGAGGAATTTACTCTCCCTGCACCTTATATTTACATTAGAGACACAACTGCTAAACAGCTGCAATCCATTTTTCTTTTATATTTAGATTAACACAAATTGCAACAAATTTGGTTTCCACTGACCATTTGGTTAAGAGAGATGCTTTTACTGATCTTGTAAGCACTAACATTCATGGCAATGCTTGAATTATTCAAGCCCACTTTGCTTACAAACAATTTATGAAGCTCCATAAATGTATGGAGTCATTAGCAACAAACTGTAATACAACTCATCTGACTTGAAGATCTAACCCCATTAGTTGAGATAATTAATGACAAAATCAAATATATAAATATGGCCTTAATTTTTTCGGACATATAAACTTACTTTCATGCTTTCTGAATATGGGGAGTTTCCAAAAAAAGGAATTCTCTCAGCAGTAGAGTTGAGTGGGAAGATTTTCTCTTCGTAAAAATTCTGTACCAAGGGACAGGACTAAACACTAAAATGTATTAATTTTCTGACAAGAAAATCAACTTGTAAAAAAAGAAAAATTTAAAAACCGTCCTTGGTTGGGTTGTCCCCAGCAATTTCTACAATTTTTGCAGCCTGTAAAACCAATTTAAAGACTCATATGGGTATATGTGTTTCTATTGAAACCACAAACCTTTTAAACTGCAGAATTTTTTTAATAGCAAGAAAGAAATAATCCACAGTTAATCTCAGGGATATTTAGACACACACAGAAGTTTGTTACTGGGTGAGTGAGCATGATAAACACCTAACAATGAGACTTACTCTTTTCTGTAGAAGCCAGTGGAATGTCAGAAACGATGTTATCAGGGAAGAGTTTGCAGAAATCAAAAGAACTGTGCTGAATGTAGAGCTGTATCTTTGTGAAGGTAGGAAAGCACTGATTAAAGTTGGCATAAAAACATTGCTTTTTACAGTTACAAAGGAAAGATGAATCTTTTTGTCTTTTATATTGCATCCTAAATAATTCTGCTGTTTTTCCACCATAATTATTTGACTTCATTTTCCACAAGGTTTCCCACTTGGTCAGTGTGTAAACCTATGTCTTCAGGATACAGCTGTATAGTGTAGATTGGCTTCCTCTCTCTGCTTATCAAGAACTACAGGAACAGGTTTTTAGGCTGAATCATTGAAACCTTGATATTCATACTGCACATTTCAGGGGTTACCTCAGACACCTTTTAAAACTTCAATTTCTTTCATCCAAGAAGAGCACTGTTCATGTGCTCTAAGATTTTCCTGTAAAGTGAACAAAAACACGTCATGTGGGAATGACTGGAAAATTTCCTCCAGTATGTTTGCAATCCAGCCTAAAATAATAATACAAACATAGCTTTCAGAAGTCAGAGGATGGGGTGGCCAATTCCTCACCTTTGTGTTGGACAGCATTGTCTGCAAAGCATTCTCTTAACTAATAAGAAAAAGAACCACAGGATTTTTCATGTGGATCACAGACAGGAAAGGAAAAAGGAAATTCTGGGAATGAACTTTTTTTTAGGAAAAAAGGAATCAGATATTTGTAAACCTTGTTATTCCATTGTATTTCAAAAATGTCTTAATATAAAATAATAATGTAAGTATTTCTAGCAGCAAAAGAAAGGTAAAACCTTTTCTTCAATTAATTTTCTGGTCTCCAAATATAGTTTACTTGCTGCTGCTTACAGGATTCTTTGATTTGATGACATAACAACACCTTTCAAAGCAAGGAAGCATTCAGACATGAATACATGACTGGCAGGGGAATAAGGATGCACATCCCTGGGAGGACATTAAATTGAAGGGATATTTTGAAACTCTGAATAAAACAAGCACAGTATTTGCAAAAGAATATTTATGAAATTTTTGTAACTATACATTGGTGTCACCAAATTAAACTCTAAAAGACAAAACAACTGCCCTATATACATTTTTCCCCCATCACATCCTCAAGTAGGACTCATTTCAGAGGACGGTAGTGAAAAGAGAGCTGAGCAGTCAGAATGGAGAAGTAGGAATTGAAAACTTTTTGTTCCTGCTTCTCTAATGACAGGAGCTTCTCACTGATGAGAGCTGAAATAGGAACTGCAGAATTGATCTTCACCTTAAAATCACCCTCATCAGAAAACTAAACAGCCTGTCTTCTCTCTTTTCAGGGAATTTTATTCATAGTCATTGACAAAACTGAAAGCCAGAAGCTTTATTAGACCTACAGACTGAAAAATTGGCTTATTTTAATTTGTCTCAAAGCCCAGAGCTGTCAGCAAGTACCTTACTGTCTGAAGAGGTAGCCTTAGGACATGTTTTATCTGGGCAGTTAGGAGAATGTGCACGTATCAGGAAGAATATACAAGTACCTAAGGAGTGCACAATACACTCCTTATCTTGGATTATACACATCCTCTTGTTTAAGATGATACGTGAACTATATGAAAACTGAATCCTTCCACGAGGCAAATGTTCCCTTATAAATTTTCTCTTACAATAGAAATGTGAGAAGACAAAAAAATTGCTAGGCTTTATTTGGAGGAAAAAAAAATATTATTTTAGGAATGTTTCAATGTTTCTACTAGGCTATTTAAATTATAATTTAAAGAGGGTAGGGGGTTCCAGATAACATTTAGAGATTGCAAATTCACTACTGTCTCTAGGTCTCTTGAGTTTTTATTCTTCAGTTCTCAAAGCACAGCCATTCCCTGAAGTTTACATTTTTCCAGTTTTCAAGGTATCTCACACAAAGTTCTCTACAATTTTACTTTTTTGGTAGTCTTTGTTTAGAAGAGAGATGGGAATGATAGATTTCTTTCAACTCAGTTTTAAAAGATCTATAATCAGAATGGTCCTCATTCTGCTGAAACTTATAGGTTGAAGAACCTTCCCACTTCTGTCATATTCGTAGCTTGTCTCAGTCTTCTAAGGAATAAATCTGGTCAGAATTATAAGCAATGAGCAGACACAAATTTCTGCCAATTTCAGAAATCTCGGTTTTGTGACAAGATGCACATTGGCTGATAGAAACATCTAACATAGATTACACACAGCCTGGAAATTCAGAGCACCTAAGCAAGGTGCCTGCATTCCTGTGAGTTGAATAGACTGGAAGATGTCTTTGTGGAGATTATCCAAAAGATATTCTTTTTCATTTCTTTTTCTCTCATTCTATATCTAGTTCTATGTTCTGGTACACTTTAGACTGTATTCAAACCCCTGTTCCCCTCTCAGAATAGTTAATTCTGGGTCTTTTTTTGCACAATACTCAGCAAACCAAACCATACCGAGTGCTGCTTCTTTTTCCGTGACTGAACACAATGACAGAAATTACTCAGGAGAAGGTTCAGAGCTGCAGATCACATATGGGGCCTGAGTGAGATGAACAGCTCAAGGGCAAGACAGGCCACTTGTGGGATCTGCTGGGACATGCACCTGTGGAAGATGAGATCCTGTGCAAATAGGTGTGCATAGAAGAGACAAATATCTAGAAGAAGCCTGACTGTCATTCACTTCCTTAGATAAATCTGAAGATCATCTTTACCTTCTCTCCGTGCTGTTTGTGCATTTTCCCAGATGATTCTGCAATGCAAGAAGGAGGATTTAGCCTCTAGCAGCAGAATGCTGTTGTCATCAGGCCACAGAACCTTGAGATGTTGACACAACTATTTCCTATATTCATAACTTTCTGCTGGGTGGTTTCATTGGTAACCTATGTAATATAGCTGACTAAAATCAGTGCATTCAATTTTCCACACATGTGTTTTAATACAAATCCATCGCAGAAAATGAGATATTTGCAAAAAATATTTTGCAATGTATGACAAAAAGATTGGACAGACATAAGGATAGAGACTGGAAGATGAGCTAGGATTTTATGTTCTTCATCTTGGAAAAAAACATGTTTTACTCAGAACTAATTAAAAATCTCCACTGCAAGAAGTGACATATTTCGTCACCACTCAAATGCAACTCTAGCCTTTGCTTTTAAACTTACACTGGTAGCTGCTTCCCCAAACCTTTTATGAAAGGTTTTGAGGTATCCTGCAAATTTTCAAAGAATCTAACATCTGCTACAATTTAATAGAAAAAATTATAGAAGTCTATGCAATAGTTTCTTTTCTTTGTTTGGTTTTTCGTTTTTGTTTTGGTTTTGGTTTGGTTTTGGGTTTTTTTTGGGGTTTTGTTTGTTTGTTTGTTTTTTGTTTGTTTGTTTTTTGTTTGTTTTTTTGTTTGTTTTTTGTTTTGTTTTGTACAGGATTTATTCAGATATACCATTAAAATCCTGAAAATATAAGCTGATTCATGTTTTCAAAATATTTAGTGCTATTCCATTATTCCATTGTAAAACAGTATATCTTTCCTGTGAAGAGCATGTCTTAGGTTAAGTACAGTTCTGAAATAATGTTAGCTCACATTATACCCGGAATTGAGTCATACCTGAGACTGCCAAATGAAAAATTCTAATAGTTATGGAGCTGAGATTCAGTAAACAGAGATCTTTCATAGTATCTAATATGATGCTGCAACCCTTGACTCTGGCAGATTTCAAAACAGAGTCATCCTAAAACAGCATTAATTGGTAGAAAATATACCCTAGACTACAACTGTTTCCTTAAATTCTGTTTCCTTAAATTCCAGTCTCACTTCCACTCGATTAGTAACTCTATTTCAAGACAATTTAACAGAAACAAGTACCCTGATCTTGTTTGTATGTGTCTGTGCACATACATCAATATTTATTATAAGAAAAATACTAAGTTTAATTATTGCCATCAATTATGATTATTCCCATGTGTTTCTATCAATGATGTAAAATTTTTGAGTACCTCAATCTCCAGAGAAAAATATTATCTTGCTTTTAAAAATGCTGAGACCACCAGGCTTTATACAAGACATCTCAAGGACCCTTCTTGAGACTGGCTTTTTGTACTATATGAGAAAGTGTAAAGAGATTTCTTGATGCCATAATTTTTCATCCACTGCTTTTATATCCCTTTTGCTATAGAGGAAAAACTCAGATTCTTAATTTCTTGGCTCTCCATTATACCATTAAGGAGAAGAATACCTGATAAATGATGGGTATGAAGGATATAAAGACACTGTAGGTGAAATCACAGGTTATTTTTATTCTGTTGACTTGTAGTTCTTGAGGTATCCTCCCATTTTTGAGGAATTTCTTGGATTTCCTCATCCAGTCCTCGTTTGTTTGAGGTTTTTTTCCAACCAAAAGAAAATAGCAGAATATGACAGGGTCCTCCTATCAAAATATGCATCTTTGATAAGATTCATAACAGCATATAAGGGACATGGAGAAAAGTTCATCTGAATAGAAAGCTTTGACTTTTAGATTTTTATTGGAGTAAAATTAAGATGCAAGACAAGCTTACCCCCTAGTAGAAGCTGCTTCAGGAGTGAAAACAAAAAATCTGATTAGACAGGAATAGAAAGAAAGATCACTCCTGTCAGTCTATTCCCATTAGAAAAAACCCAAATGTTTGTGCAAGACTGAATATTTCTCATGTCTTTCACCAAAGTCCATACAGTGTATTTAGACATGGAGAAATTATTTCATTCATGTAGTACTCTCTCTAATCTCTCTATTTATCTATACTCCATGGTATCCTGAAAATATTGCATTAAATAAAAATGGTTTAGAAAGCAGACACCATCAGCAGGTTTTGTTCACACAGCTTGTATGATGTATAAAAGAATGTATAAAAAATCATAGTCTGAGAATGGATAGACTAAGAAGAGAGGATTTCCCTTTCCAAGATGGGACCATGCAAATGTGGTTTTCCTTTCTAATAACCCTGGATCTAGAATTTGGAGGCTGAGGCTAAAGCCTGCAACAAACTTGAAACATTATGAAGTGGAATAAATGGGTCTCTTCCAAATGAATGCCAGATGATGCCAAGTGGAGGAAGATTTATGTATATGTTGTATAAATATTTAATGATATGGCCAAAAACCTACTGCCACTTAGCAAAAAGACATTTATCATTCCTGTGAATTATGACTTTTTGGCCAATGAGACTAAAGTATGTTAATGATCTCAAGTGAATTGTGTTGTTATTCATTAAACATTTTCTGACTTCTGATTTGCTGAGCTACCTCTGAGATCATAGTCCCATCATCAGCCATAACTTATTCTGTAACAGCCAAGAAATAGGTCTGAAATAACTTTTTTATGTATAAAATTTACTATAGACATGAAACAGAGCAAAGGTATATTTTATATGTGAATTTCAGAAGAGCTTTTCTCTTGAAGCTTTGATTAAAGCAAGAGTGCTTTATATAGCTGTGTGGGAGCTTAACAGAAAATTTCTCAAACACTGACACTAAAGTTTGAAGAAAATTCCAATTTATTTCCTGTTTGAAAAGTAATTTTTTTTTAACTGACCTTAGCCTTATAACATGTTAAACTGTTGATAAATGTTCTTTTTATAAAGTGTTTCAATGCCTTCTCAGGTCCATTGAAATCTGTGAATAATGTATAAGCCTCTAAATGAGAAAAAAATACAACTACTTAGTTAAATCCACGCAGTGAGAGTGGACAGGCTGTGTTCTCTAAATTGCAACTTAGAGCTGAAATTACTTCCAGTGATTCAGCTGGTTCCTCAAACACTAGATTGCACAATCTAATCCCATACCTGTACTGACTTTTTTTTGTTGGGGTGTATGTTCAAGGCATGTGGTAAAGCAGAGGAAAGGAGTCTGGCATTTCCCATCCTCTGAAAGAGCAGTGCAGACAGATCAACCTCAGCATGACTAAGCCCCACTTGGCAGAGACTGGTGACAACATGCATTTCTTATGTACTGTGTGGTGCTGCGTCCATTAGGGCTCCTGGCCCAGCTTGCTGCACTCAGTGCTGATCCCCTCATTTTGTTCAGTTTTGCTCTCCTCCTCACCCATTTCCCCATCCTACACAACAAGCAGCACCAGACAATTTGGGCCAGGGAAAATCGAGTACTACTGGAATTCCTCAGGCTTGGATCTTCTCGGTCCTGAGCAGAACTTTTTCATCGTTCGTATTTCTATCATACAAACGTTTGTCAAAAGAAGTATTAACTTGTACTGTAGGTGACACCTTAATATGCCATGTGATTTTGTGGCCTGTCCTTCAGAAAGGTCTACTTTTTTCTGTTAACTTTTCAGTTCATTGCCAATGATCATTAGAAAATAGATTGGCTTGCAAGTTGTCTCAAACACTCAGGACATTAACAAATTCTAATTGGCTATGTAATAGGTGCAGACAGCACGTACAATGTTAAACCACTTCTGAACCACCTATTTTCCGTATGCAAATCAGACAGAAACAAATGTTTGGCCCCAGCTGGGTGAAATGTCCCATTTAGAATTCTTTTCCTCTTCTTTGTTCTTTGATGTTCTGCAAATGAGCTTTAGAACTCTGCTCTTCACACAATTCAATTTTACAGGCCCATTATCTGAGATATAATGTGGAGGTTAAATATATCAGGGCAGCCATTATGTGAAAATAATTAACAGTAATGAATAATGCACTAATTCCACTGATGAGAGATGGTTATATGTGTAATGAAGTGTTGGGGCAGCCCTGACAAATGAAATTAAAATATTTAAACACTGTTTTATGATATTACTTTGCTCATATAATTTCCTTTACCTACAATGAGCCACTTCGATTATCGTCATTATCTTGACAGCTCTGAAGGATGAAATAGTGCAGGTTAATGTGACAGCGATTAGTCAGAGAGAAAATCCATCACATAAAGCAGAACAGAGTGAGGGAGAAAGGTCTCTATACTTTCCCGTTTCAAACATGAGAAGAATGATACTATCAACATCACTTCAATATTAAATGGATAGAATTATCTTGTCATTCATTTACAGCCTCTGAAGAACTACCTATTTGTACCTGCAAAGGAAAGGTCAGCCTTTCTTAATCATCCATAAAAATATATTGATGGATTCCTTATATCAATAATAGTGACAGAACCAGAGGCAGGAAACAAGCTAGGAAATTTAAAAGGAAAGCACTCCAGGTTCTTTCTTAAAATATTTTCATGGTTTTGTATTTTTAAGTTTTGCTTCACACACTGGTTTGATCTTCAAAAAGGCATAGTATGAAACAAGGTGAGACCACTGGCATACATTTTGTGGAAGTTGCATCAAACTCTGTTTAAATAGCAAAAAGGCCTGCCCATTGGGCAGCTAGTCCTCATTGTTTTGCTTTTCTTTTTCTTTTAATGAATACCTGCAAAACCTAAAAATATTCATATCTAGGTGCCAAAAGTTAAGGTAAAGTCAGACTCAATGTTAAAGTCACCTTGTTTACTAAAGTACTGGGCACACAATTCTTCCAGATGCATTGATAGAGCAGCAGAGAAGTCAGTCAGAAGTAAGTTGACTTTTATGCATAATCCAGGCAGGTGGGCAGTTAGGGATTCACATCAAGGATGCTCAGAAGAAAAATGAGCAGAAAGATGTCCAATCTAACCTGTAAGAAGTGCAGAGTAGAATGTGGAGATCAGGAACTTCATCAGTCATTGACAGATCAGAGGCATGTACATCCAAAACACCACTACACCTAAAAAAACAACTGTTTTTCTTTTCCCAGATCAAGACATTTGTGACTCCAATAGTTTACACACTCAATTGGGATGCTGTTTCAGAGTCTTTGTTCAAATTGAAAATATCAGAGATTTGAATCCCTTATTCTCAAACAGAACCTGAGATTTAATTTTTCATATGATCCTTTGTAGAAGTGAAGAGAAACAACCAGCTTTCACTAGTGCTGGCATTTCCCTCAGGTCCAAATTGCTCAGATTCAATTTCTATCTGTAAAACACTTGGGCATCAGTTTTCTGTTTGAGGGGAATTACTCTGGCTTGGGAGCCAGGTGAACAAAAAAGCTGTAGGGGTTACTAAGAGGACTCCCTCTTTTGAAGTGCCATATAAAGGTCTCAGAGAAACCTGGCAAGAAAGCATTTAAACTGTTAATGGTATCTTTGACCACTGCAAAAAAATTAATAGTTGGAGCACTCAGGACCCTGTCTGAATAACTGGCACTGTGAATGCTGACACGATATTTTTATTTGGGTGTCTAAATACAGCTTTTACAAGACTGGCTTTTGCAATCTGCCTTGAGAAATGTAAAATCAACTTACAAATAAACAAAAATGTTCAAATTTAGAAAAGGGATGTGTTTCTTGTTCATGTAAATCATTATAATTGCAGCCTTTCTTACGATAATATTATTATTATTATTGTTGTAATTAATAATGATGTTATATCCTGGTAGTGCACACCCAAAGAATTGAAAGGTGTCCCTTCACTTTTTGTGTCTAGCATATTAAACACTGCACAGATACATGTTAGCAGACAACCCATGTGCTAAAGAGCTTGCAAATTAAATAAACAAGGCAGATAAAAGCTATATGTGCACCAGTTTTACTAAGTGATATGAACAATGT
The DNA here is from genome assembly GCA_013397375.1 of Toxostoma redivivum. Classification (NCBI taxonomy): domain Eukaryota; kingdom Metazoa; phylum Chordata; class Aves; order Passeriformes; family Mimidae; genus Toxostoma; species Toxostoma redivivum. The sequence goes on from VXBI01003133.1 coordinate 239,026, forward strand.
GGTGGCAGCAAAAGTCATATGTTAGTCCCACAGTGCAATGATGGGGGTGGGAGGGAGGTGCTAGGCTGGAGTGCAGTATGTGTCAATACTGCTCAGCACTCCTCAGCACCATTGTCCACCCTGCAAGGCTGAAATCATGTCCTGAAGGCAGAGCTCTTTGGGATAGCACAGAGAGGCTGTGCCTCAGAAGGAATTCTTGAAAATGTACTTTGCTTTGTACAGCATAGTGTGACCACTCTTTCAGTGCACAAAAAGGCCTGAAAAGTGAAGTCCACACAACATAAGAAATCTTTTTGTTTTATTCTAAATACAGTGGAAACTTATGTCACATTCAGCTAAAAATCTTACTGTAAACTACACTGAGAGGCAGAGGCAATAATCTGTAATTTACTGTTCTCCAGTATGGATTGCAGCATCTTTATGTAGAGCAATTGAAACACTACAGAGAGCAGATCTAAAAGGTGAGCAAGTCACAAATCCTACTCCCAGCTGCAGCTGGCTAAAACAGAGTAAGCAAGAGCTTTGAAAACTGAGGAAGACAGCCAATAAAAAGAGAAATACATCAATAAATTAAAAGGCTCATTTTCATTATCTTTCTTTGTTGTATCAGTCCCATTGAACTGGATGAATTCACACAGTACCAGTTAGAGTGAGCAGGGAGGGCACAGTCCCTCTCTGAGTCACTACAGGTCTGCTTCTGTGTGGTTCAGGCTTGTGCTTTTGGGAGCCCACACAAGCCCAGAATAAAATCTCTTGTGTGCAAACTGAGGTCCATACAAGAGATGCATAAGGGACCTTTTGAACTAACACGCTTTTAAAAACTCATTCAAATTTCAGTGGTTCTTTAATTTTGCTACTTTTAAAATACAATTTACTTCATTTATCGGACAATGAAGTGCCTCTGTAATAAATCTAACATTAAAAAATCATTTCCAGCAAATTACTCCAATAAAATCAATGGCAGTCAGGCTCAGCTGTAAAAACAAATAAATTACCTGCTATTGATAGGGTAGGCAGAGTTAATTGTCATTTAGAAAGGCTAAAAGGGATAAAGAAATCTAATAGAAGGAGCGCATTTATACAACAAAAATGAAAAAGCTGTGAAAGTTTTACCCTGACAGCTCCCATCCATAGGATTGACTTGGTCCCTGAGCAGCACAGGCAGTTGTTTAAGTCTCAGTAGGACACTGGTATGTGCTTTGGATCTGTCAATATTTACCTGCTTCAGTGTAGCCTCGTGATCTTTTTACCTTTCATATATTGAAACCCCCAAACAGGATTTCTGGTAATAGGAAATGAAGAATTGATAGAATTGAACAATCCCATCTTTAGATTTTTTCAGCCAGGTTAAAAGCACTCTGACCCAATTCAGGCTTTTCAGTAGTTCCAACTATTAAAGAAATATAAAGCTGGGCATTTGCTAGGGGGATTTGTCATTCCCTGATTACACAGTGATGATTTTATAGTTAAGATCCTCTTTCTAAAACAAATTTCTATTTGTTTCTATTTATTTTTTAAAGCTGTCCAACTTTTTCTGTGAAGACTCTAAAAATGACATTAACCTGATGTATTTCCATTATTAGAGTGTACTCTTTCTGTTTTCAGCACTTCTCTTTCAAAAGAATTTTTTTTATAATTCTTATTTGTGTTTATGCCTCCTAGTGGGGGCAAAAAAAGGAAAATCAAAATATTGGAACATCCATATATTCAATGATCGATTGTACCTGAACTCTTATGAGAGGAAAGTTAATCTGGAAATTGTAAATCTTGCTCTGGACTGCAGAGTAATGCTATATGCAGTGACATAACAGGATATAAGGGCTTATTCACAAGAGAAGGCTTTTAACTCTCCTGTGAAGAACGCAAATTTGCCCGGGAATGAGCAGTTTCCAAGATTTTGCAGAACTGAACCCTTATTCTTTTGGTGTGGATGCTTCTTCAGTGACCTCAGGAGAGAAGATGACCTTATCAATTCTGCATAGCAACACTTCTAACAGGACAGGAATTTCTACCATATTACTCTATAAACAAACAAACAAGTGCAAAGAAAACTTAATTTTGAGTAATTCCTAGCTACAATAGGGAATGAAAGCCCAAAAAACCATCAGACACAAGCAAATACAACAAAAAGTTCCAGATTCTTTGTATGAAGCTGTTTGGTCCAGAGATGAGAGCAGTAACAGCTGCTGCAATGTTTGCAGTAAGTAACAGATTTAAACCTGCATCTACTGGCAGATTACAGGGCTGGACATGTCTTTGTAATAATTTACCCCTGGAAACACTGCAACTTGTGGCAACATGAAGAACAGGCAGTCCAGAAGCTGTTGTAAAAGGAATCTCTGGATCCAGGAAACACAGACATATCCTTAGGAAAGAGGCACACCTGTCCCTTTGCATCATCAAAGTAACCTGTTAAAGCCACATGCTAATGAAGCACGCCTGGCCAGGCTCTGGATGGAAACCTAAGGTCTTGGAACTACCACTCTTTCTCTCATTTGGAGTGGATGGCCCAAGTTTGGAAGTGTTCAAGGCCAGGTTGGATGGGCTTTGACCAACCTGGTCTAATTAAAGGTGTCCCTGGCCATGACAGAGGGCCTGGAACTAGATGATCTTTATGGCACCTTCCAACTCAAACCATTCTATGATTCTATGATTCTCTCAACACTTAGGTGATCACACATATCTTTTTCTTCAACACCACATGATTTCAATGACAATGTGAATTTCTTTGTCTCAGGGAGTTCTGTTAATGGCTGCTCCTTCTCTTCAGCACCAAATTCTAAAACTTTGATCCAATACTAAACAGATATCTGTGGCTTTTTTGCATTCCTGTAAAAATTAAAATCAGATTACAATTCCTTTTTTTCCTTTTAGCCCCAAAATTAATTAAAATTTAAGATCTTCTAATATAATATATTCTAGCCTAACACATGTTTGCTGTGATGGTGATCTAACACTAGCACAAGTTCCCTAGAGATATTGAAGTCTCCACCTGAGGAAATACATGGTCCTGGGCAAGATGGTCTTGTGAATCTGCTTGAGCAGTGGGTTTTACCTAGATTTTCTCATGAGCTCCCTTCCTACCTAAATGACAGTGTGATCCTGTGATTCTTCTTCTCAGAAGTGTTTCAAGGTTAAAAATGGTACCTGGCCAGTACTAGTCAGAAAAATTTGCTTGAAGTTTCTTCCTAAGAGCTTTTCTGCATTGTCTGCCACAAAATTAAACAAGACTCTTATGTTGCCTGGGGCTTGGACTCAGTTTAGTTTGCCTATACATGAATTGAAGACAGCCAGGATTGAATTCCTGCTATCTAAATTTGCAAGTGACTTTTAGTGGCACCTCAGAGCCAGTAGTATAAAAAAGGTATCCGCAGACTTCTGTACATCAGATAAGTTTTGGTGCTGGCATTAGAATAAAGATTTATTTCCATATGTGGGAAAGGTACGGTCATTGTCTCATATTTATGTATCTGTGGGGTAGGTATCTACTTCTGCTCAGATGAATCTCATTATGAGTACACTTGACTTCATAGTGCTTCCATAACCTCACAAACAAAATGGAATATAGCCCTAATGACTGTTCCTTGAAATTGCTGTACTCAGCATGTTAAGGAAACCATTGAATGGTCTGTCAGCCCATAGAAAGATGTTCTTTTTGAGTCGATGACTGGGAAGAGACAGATAGAGAATGGGTCTGCTGAAGAGAATGGCAAGAAAAGATGAAAAGGTGGTAACCAGACATCCCACAGAACTCTCTCTATGCCCTTCCCATTCTCCCTGGAGAACATTTTGCTAAGTGTTAATCAAAAATTTGCCCTTCTGCTGGACTGTGACATCTGAATCTAAGTTCAAGTATGCAAAGATATGTAATTAATACACTGGTTTTCATACTTTGAGAAAAGAGAGGTAGAAATAATGGAGGAATCCACCCACAAAGGAACAGAGAGAGCCATATGTACCTTACTTAGTTTTTGATCAGTCAACAAGCATGAATGTACAATGCAGACAAAGAGTTGAGGTGTGGGAGCTGGGTGACCAAGGAGCGAGATGGACTGGCCCTGGTCAACAATGAAGTGGGCATCAATCTGAGCCTGTGGGAAACGAGATAGTAAGAAGGGAAACATCTGGATAAGTTATGGAGAGGAGGATAGAATTGTGGGAATGGTTATGTTACTGTGGTAGTGCCAAATAAGGTAATGCTCTTAGTTCTTGTTAGTGATTGGTTAGTAACGTTTGCATATAGGGCAACGTAGTTGTTCATTGGTTCACTGCCCTCCGGCAACTCTGTAACAAAGGTTATATATATATATTGACTGTAACAAAGGTTATATATTGACCTGTGTTCTGCATTGTGTTGTCTTCAGAGGTTGCTCTATAAGGTGCACGGCTTCCCCTTTTGTTGTCGCATTTTTATTAAATGATTTTCTGGGCTACTCCATCGTTCTGTCTCTGTTTAATTGCCACTCCAGCTGATCCAAGGTTTGTCACATCATCAGCAACACCAGGGGATGAATTTTATGCTCCACCAGCAGGACTCATGAGACAATTCACAGAGTGCTTTGGCAAGAGGGCTAGGCACAATGTGGTTGAGGTTACTCTAGAGACATCACCATATAAGGGACAGATAAGGTAATAAGGTCAGAGTGTCACCTGGACAGAAGATTATTGCGGTAGAAAGGTATGAAGTATACAGATAATTACCCAATGGAAAATAAACTTATTAGTTCCACTGCTGATGGAACAGTTTCGTTTTTTCTATGTGGGAATGTTTGGAGTGGACATCCTTTGATTTTACCAGAAGTATGTTCTATTAGAGCAGAAAGTTGTTCCCACTGTGAATTAGTTCTAAACCACTTTTAAACCACTTCCAGAGGTTCAAAATACAAGCAGTGCAATAAAATTTGTTGTGCAAGGAGAAATAGTGTGTGCATTGTTTTGTATACTCACTACCAATACCTGTGAGTTATCAGTAACAGTGGGCACCTCTTCAGCAATGTGCAAATACCTTCTGCTTATTGAACATGAAGAGCCAGCACTGCTTCAGCCCTTGACCCACAGCACAGCCTCTCTGGCCAGCTGACCTCATGCTGGAGCCTGCCCTCTCAGCAGTGCACTGCTTAAAGAGAAATGAGCTACAGGGACTATCGCACAAAATCCAGAACACCAGAGACACCCACTCCTCCTTTGTAAGAGGGTGGAGTTTTCTCTGTCCCAGCAAATATTTTCTCTGCAGCTGCTCTCTCTTGTATTTCCAGATGTGAATGACTGCGGTGAGAGAGAGTCCATCTTTCCTTTTTTCAGAGTAAAAAGAAAAAGTAAAAATATTGAATAAAATGAAGATGTTTCTATCCTGTATAAAGAAAAAGGAGGATATTCTTTCCATCTGGCTCTACATGTCCATTATATAAACGTCTACAAAGAAGTTTCTGAGTAAGTTATTCTGGGTCATTGCTCATCTCACCTAAGATAGATGTCTTTTTAAGAAAAATTAAATTCATGCTGGAAGTGCCTTTTTTTTTCCTCTCTTTTTTTCCACTGGATCTAGAAAGGACTATTCAGATGTAGACATCTATAGTCAGGTGGAGGAATCCCAACTTCTTTAGCCAAATTTTATTTGCTGTTTGTCTGCCTAACTGTCCAACTGCTGCTCACCTTCTCCATCTATTAGCAGATATTAAAAACTAACCACCATTTGGAGAAGGAGTAGTCATTATTCACCACGTATTTCAGTGTCATTTTAGTATTTTGAGCGATTCATTACTGTGCTGGTTCTTAATTACAATATCCCATGCAGTTAGGTTAAAGAGTATAGAAAAGAAATTAAACATCAAACATTACTATTCTTTAGACTAGTACTGGAGGAATATAAATGGGAAAACATCAAGAATTAAACAGATCTGCTAATCTAACTTTCATAATAAAGGTGGAATATATTGTGTGACTAGTTTTATTCAGAATATTGCACATTTTTAAAGTTCATTTTTTCTGCCTAAGTTTCCAGATAATGGAATTATGAATTTTACAGATGCATAGGATCTGATTCTTCACGTATCATATTTGTGTCAAAAAACAGAACCACAGGAATAAGATCTATTGTAAAGCAGAAGTTCTGAGATAAAAGAATTTTCAAAATCTGTAACTAAACCAGTAGGCAAAGTCACTTCCTGAAGTCATAAAGAGTAGTTTGAATTAACAATTTTGCCTTACTCATATTCAGTAGAATAACATTGTATTTTCAGTTCTACTGCTAAGGCAATATCTTGACATAACAGATCAAATTCTTACATTTATTTCAAAATGAAAAACAAATAGGCACACCTGAAGTAGGATGTCTTTTCTAAACCAGTTCAGAAATCAATAGAAATCAATAGAAAGAAAAATATTTGATAGGTGTGATTAGAATGGCATAGGTTCTTTCTGATATCACATATTTCTCTCTTACTCCCTTACTTTAGGTAGGAAAATAACATTTTTACTGCTTTGGAACAAAGGTCTGAAGTTTCTACACTAATTTAAACAATGACAAATCAAATATGAAGTAGGTTTGGATTCTCTATAGACTGTATATAATTAATTGAACTTTCGTTTGTTTGTTTAATCAGTGTCCTTAAATAGAGCACAAATATTTGCAAATTGATCCAATTTTGAATTTATGCATTGCTACAAAAAGAGTAATGTGGATTTTTTTGCAGGTGATTAGTTAATGGGGAATATGCTATTTCTCTACTCTAAACAAGTCCATTTTAAAGACCGTTTTGTGCAGTAAGAATTAAGAAGGTTTGCTTAGCAACACTTTATGAGAACAAAATTCTGAAATAAATGTCTATGAAAGATTTATTTTAAAATTTCCCAAAAGATGTTAGGCATGTAATTTTAATTGTCACCATTCTTGAGCACTCATGAGAGATCAACTTAATCATTCAAACACAGAAACACAGAAAGGATAGAAACTGATATGACACATTACATGCCCCCTGAATTTAAAATTAAAGTGTTAGAATATATATTTAAGAATATTATGACACTTACATAGTGGGTATGATATTTATGCAGTGTATTATGTAAATGTGACACATTCTGTGTCACTTTAAACAAGTCAGTTGAGAAAACATCTAAGTATTTTATATTTTTTGACAAAATACGATAATGTTAATATAAAGGTGTTGAGTACACAGTTATATAGCAAATATGTATCATTTTAAAACCACTTCTGATTATGATTAATTTGCACCACAGTTTCAAATATCCAAGACTGTGTCCTGCTTTTCTGTTGTGCGACTCCCTGCAGCAAAGAACAGTTTGCCACTAACAAATCAAATTGTTACTCTGGAATACATTTTGTCTTTGGGGTGCCTGTAATTCTATAATATTTTATCCACACAGAGAGTGCATGCTGTCCTTTCATTTACGGAAATAAATATTTGACCAGAGATTCCACCAGTCAGACCAGCACTGCTCAGCACTGCTATTCTTAAAATGTTTTTGTCATTCTCATGACAGTCTTTCTTAAAGCCCCTGCTTCAGAAGTCATCAGATGGTAACCTTGATTTTCCTTTTCTAAAATAAAGGTTGTCCTAACTACATATTTGTGTAAAAAAGTTTGAATATGAGACCCTTGGAGGTTCAAAAACAAGTAGGCAAGCAAAAAGAAAATATATTTGTCATTTTCTTCTGCTTTGTACTAAGTGGCTATTTCAGCAAACTTTGTGCTTTTAATAAAAAGGCATGAGTCAAGATTTTTTAATTAATTTTATTTCTTATCCTAGCATATGGTTTTGGGGTTTTTCTGGTATATGCTATTTTGTCAAATAAGTCCTTAAACTCTCAGAGTAAAGGAAATATTTATGAAAATCAGAAACATATTAGTACATTAAGAATATAAATTGTGCTTTCTATATGCAGTTATAAGAAGGAAGTATTTTACAATGCAGGCAGTAAAACACTGGAGCACAGTTTATCCAGAGAAGTGGTGGGTGCCCCATTGCTGGAAACATTCAAGGCTAGGTTGGATGTGGCCCTGAGAAAACGGATCTAGCTGAATGTCCTGCTCATTGCAGGGGGGCAGGAAAAAAATAATCTTTAAAGGACCCATCAAACTCAAACCATTCTATGTTTCTTCAACAGTGTGGCAAAGGCAAACTTTAGAATACAAATGATTTTTCTGTTCTTGACTTTCAAAATTGTTTTTGCTGCAAACATTTACTTTTTGTTTTCCCAATAATTTTAAAATTTGGAGCTAAATTGAGATAGAATTGTAATCCTCTGTCCTGCAGTTTTCATGAGTTCTCTGGAGGTTGTTTTAATGACAGAGCTGTGGTTTCCTCTCTGGAGACATCTCACAGATTTCCCTGTATTTTTTCACATCTGTCAAAGGGTTACGTATACCTGTAATGTCCAGGAAACTTACTGGTGTGCAGTGATTTCAGTAATATGTGATGAAATTATATGCCATAGATTTCAACAGACCTGTGCAGAATAGAGTGATCCTTCACAGTAAAAAAAAATAGTAATTTGAATATAAAATATATAAATTCTTCCCTTTATTCCCTTAATTACTGCTTCCTCTCTGACTGGCAAATTTACATAAGACTTTCATATCTGCAATTTTTTATCACAATTGGGTGATATGTTTAATTACATTTTACCCTTTTCTTAGGGAAGAAATCCTCTCAAACTTCCACTAGCCACACTTCCATTAGGATTATAAGGTAACTTAGAAGTTGAAAATTAAAAATTAAAATCTTTCTTTAAAGTAATTAATAAGCTTGTTGTTGCCAAAAGGTTCATTAGTCACAAAGAGCCACAGTTATGCAGAATTCAATGGTAGGCAGGATAAGATGAAGCTGAGAAATCCTTTACCAACACATATGCAAAGTACCACCACTGCTATCACTATATCTACATGCCAAACAATAGAGGAGATCCAGGGAAATTTACCAGGAAATGGAAGATAAATTCAGAGAACAGGGCACTGTGGCATCTATGGCTTCATAAAACAATAACCTGACACTTATTTAGTGATGATGTATATAATAGACTACAATCTGTGCAACAAGCAGAGGTTAATAAATAGGTACATTTTACTGCATTTTGCTGATATGTAGGGTTCCCTCTGCAGCAAAAATTTGAAGCCAATTTCATAAGTAAATGTGACTTTGTCTTGGAAAACTCTTAAATCTCTTTTTGGTACCTTGAACATCATGAAGTCACGAGCAGTACAAACCTTATCCCAGGATTACCTTGATTAAGGCACAAAACATTAAAAGCAAATTACTGTGAAAGTATCAAACAATTTGCCCTTAATGTTTCAGTCATATCTGTAAAAAATATGACTTAAATCTAGTTTTATTAATAATACATATTTTAATTAAACGGCTAGAGGTGCATCTAGCAGGAAAAATTGAATCTTCACTGGATTTCACATACTTGTATGATTCATGGGCAGTAAATATGCAAAGCTTTATGCCCATAAGGCAATCACACTGCAAAGCTGATATGCATGTTTTTGTCTGAAAGAATGAAGTCTAGTAAGCCTTAGAAATAAAAATAATAGCAATAAAAAAAAACAATAAATGCTCTAAAATTAATCTATTTTTGTAGATTTAATGCATTTCTATATACAGTCCTCATTTTTTGCCAGCTGCATGATGTTGAAAGCATATTTATTGTTGTTTTCATTAATCTCATTGCACAAATTTTGCCTGTATGGGCATGTATATATGCACACACACTATCACAGCTTCAGCAATAAAACCATAGGATAAAAATTATCATGCTACAGCAGCATAGCATGAAAGGCTTTCATTGCAAACTGGAGATTGAACAGTTCTGCAGTCTGCTGATCTACTAACAAAGCCTCTCCTCATTACATCAAGATTGTTTTTAAAGGTCTGACTGCATGCCTAGCTTGCTTTATCTTTTGTTCACTTCATCAAACATTTAATGTTATATTTAATGATAACTACGCCATGCACACCCCCAACACCTCTCACCTGGTGGTGCCAAAACACAAAAGCAAACATGAAGTGATTATACTCTATAATGCTTCTCTGAGGTAGCTCTGTGGTGCCAAATTGCCACCTCTTATTGAGTGGAGCACAGACCTTCTTATAACACCCTGCAATAGCATGGCATGCACATTAAGGGTACTGAACTTGGCTGAAAGTACTAACAGGGTGAAGCTGTCCTTAAGAACTTGCTTTTCAAATTTCAAACACTTGTCTAAAGACAGAACTATCATTGTAATCAGATTTTTCATCACTGCAGTGATCAAATGTTAATGAATGCTACCTCGCAATGTCCTTCTAAAATTTGAAGACTCCCAGTTCAAGAGATAGAAGACTAATGAGCCAAAAAAATTTAGGTCCAAACTTCTCCTGATTTAGAAGGACCACTTTAAGATGCACAAGTAATGGATTTAGGGTTTGGGTTGTTGGGGGGTTTTTTTCTAAGATTGGTATTTTGGTGTTAGATAAGCCCAAAGACAGCTCCTGTTGTCATAGAAGTAGTTGGGAGTTTCCAGTCTCTCTACAAACTGTTGCATACTGGCTCAGATAACATATCAATTAAAAAAAAATTAAAAATTTATAACTCTTTCTGAAATCTCTTGTTTAGATACCACTTACAAAAAGTTTGATCATCAGAAGAATGGGTGAGGTTTTTTCCATCTGAACAGAAATTCCTCCTAGAAGTCTTGAGATTTTCCTAGACAGTATTTTGTTTGATAACAGTTTTCTTGAATCCTGCTCTCCATCTGAAAAATAGTGATGCAGGGTTAAATCAAACATGTAGGCACCTATTGGCTTTTACACCAGTTGATATTTGCACCACTGAATTGGGCCACTGCTTGACATACAGTTTAAGGCAGAATATGATGAAGGTTGTTGTATGAAGAAGGGGGAGGACTAAAGTAGTCAAGAACTACAGAAGAAAAGGATGCATCAGGCCTGAAAAATTTATGCCTAATTCTAAGGTGAAGAGAGAGATCTATTTCTATCTCTTATTCATAATCCTCATCTCTCAATTTGGCTCAGGCATGAAATCAGTTATTTTTGGAAGTAAACTGAGGTGAAATGCTACTATCCTATTCAGTATTTCAAGGATAGTCAAGTCCATATTCTTCCTCTTATCAGAAGAAGCAATTTTAGTCCAGATACCTTCTCCTTTCTAAGGGAGCATGCTGTGCACTGTTACAGCATATTTCCGGGTATTTTCTCTCAATTGCACCTCTTCAAATTGTCCTACATCATGTTATTTGTATAAATATGTATGTGTATATATATATGTATGAATTTACTGGACTGAGGAGTAAATCACAGATCCTGATGCTGAATGTTTGAAAAGGCAATGAAATTTACAAAAATAAAAACAATCTCCTTCATGAAGGCTGCATTTTAAAACAGTATTTAGAAACTAATGGGTAAACAGGACATGGAGGCAGAATCAACTAAAAAATGGCTCTTCAGCCAGCATCCTTGACACTTCAGGCCTCTTCATCTTTCTTTTACTTTCACTTGTGTGCATCTCAGGGCTAGCTTTTGAGGTACAATGAAGCCCTAGAGCCTGTGAATCCTCTAAAATATGTTCATTGTCATTTGAAGAAGGGGGAGTGTTGCCTAATTCTACTTAAGAGAAACTCTTCAATAACCTATACCATTTACTTCTTTGCCTGGACCAGCCCAAAGACCTCAGTGATTCCATCCCTGGGAGCTCTCTGCTCTCACCTGAGACAATGCTGTCTCCCTGCTTAAGTTAACCATTCCATCTGCCACAGTGACTTTAAGATAAATAGAAGGGAGTCTGACTTTGGTTCTGTCAGCTCATCTCTTGCAAACTACTGAAAAAATGTGTGTCTTGTGACACCAAGGTGACAGATTCTAGATGTCATCACAGTACAGAAGGTTGAGTCCTGAGGGCACATTGAGCCTGAAGTGAGCACATCACCCCCAACCCATCAAAGACCTTCTGGTACTTCTTCTGCCTTGATTTCACCATCCAGACAGGTTCAACTGTGGTGAGCTACTCACAATATGTTGAGTAATGTATTAAGTATCAAATATATTAAGTAATTAATCAAATTGCTTTTCAGTTGAATTGCAGCAGCCTGTAACCTCTGTAACAATACATCTGAAATTAAACAGCTTAACCATGGGGCATGAGCTGCTAGGATGGGGAAGAGGAGAAAGCTTGTGTACCCACCATGGGCACAAACTCAACTATTTCAGTCTCATTCTACAATCTGACCAACAGACAGCAGCACAGAACACTCACATACAAGATTTTCCTGGCAGTTTAGCTCTGGCTGTATTCTGGCTGTTCTTATTGATTCTCAGGAGGCCAATAAAACAAACTTATAGGCTATGACATAACATTTTCTTTGGGAGGAAGAAATGTGAATGTGCCTGAATTGTGTTTAGCTATTTTTCAATTAACACAAAAAGTGATACTGCTTTCAGCCCATATTATTCTAATTACTTATGCCACTAATGTGGCAGTATTACATTTTTATTTACATCAGAAGAAAATGAATGCTGTCTTTTCTTTTAAAATGAATGCATCTTCCTTTCAATATGATGCTACAAGACAAGTGAATGAGTTCTGCATTTTAGTGTATCAAGAATCATTCTTGAATAGTTGATTCATTCTGATTTTATACTGGTTTGATTTACAAATAGTTCAGTAGTAAGCACTCCAAAGTACAAAGTTCATGATATTAATATATATACATACTTGTGTGTGTGCTTATGCACTCAGGAGAGTGACAAAATAAACCAATGGCAAGACATAACATTATGAGACAGTACGTATTTCAAGCAATAGCAGAAATAAATTGTAGCAGTGACAAAAGAACACCGACATCCTTATTTTTTTAATTGTTTTTTATAATGTTTCATGAACATTGTAAGCATATCTTCCCAACTGAAAAGGAAAAGTATTATGAAAATAAAGTTCATGAAGAAGGAGTGGAGGAATTTAAATACTTAGGGTATGGATTTCAAAGGCACTGAGCTTTGATTTGAGCCCTCTTTCAAGTGAAGTCAACTGTGAAACTCTTATTGACTCCCACGGGCAGAGCCACTCCCTCATCCATGTGGCCAGCAATTCTAGCTGTGAATCCTGAAAAATACATTTAGGTCTCAGTGAGACATATCCAGTAGACCTGACATGAGTGGAACATAATGGAGAAACACTTTATGATTCTTGCAAACAAGAACCAGAAGAAAGAAAAAAGAACTAGCATCTGTGATTAGGAAGTGATTCCCAATAAACAGAACCCCAAAATCTATTGCTCTGTGACTGATTGCTGATTTTGGACACAATGAACTTAATCAGTCTTCTCCAGTGTCTTCTAGGAATGACCAGACCTTTTCCAGTCATCCACAGTGGATGGCAGGAGATGAAGGAGGCTGTCTGAGTTCCTTGTCTGAATTGCCTTCAAAGAGATCTGTTGCTCTACATGGATTGCAAAATGGAGAAGAGGTTTAGCTTGTTTCTTCCCATACAGCCCTACAGCATGACCCCAGCAAATTTTAAAGTCTTAGACATCTCACATGATACTACACCCCACACAGTCCTAGGACATGTAGTTTCACACTCCTCCTGAAAACTGCAATTGAGCACTCTTTCACCTGCAAAAAATTACACCCCACAAGATTTTTAGAAGTGAGACACCACAGAACTCCAAAGGAAATCCAGGAAAAACACTATGTGATGCAGATGTTCAGATTAGTTCCAGAAGTAGCTGGCTTTCAGCACTGTCACACAAATCAGTCTCTGGTACTTATGCTTTGGGCAAGGGTACAGTTATATAAATCTACCTACACTGTCTGCTACACTTTTTGCATAAAAAAAAATAACAAAACTGCTTTCATACGTCCACAAAGCTCTATTTTCAATCTCTTTCACAAATATGATGTTAACTCCCCAAGTCAAGCTTTAGGTTACCCAAGCTGCAATTTATTTTACTATTAATAAGAGACAGGATTTAGAATGAACTCCAACATAGTGAGTCAATGCATTTATAGATCCACAGATATGACTGAAGGCAGGGCTGAATGAATTTTACTCAGTCCCTCCTGACAGTCATTAGTCCAGCCAGCTTTTAAAAATGTCAGAGATGAAGGTTTCACCAATTCCCCAATTGCAATATATGCAATATATGCCAGTTAACAGCTACTCTTCCATACTTTCTAGTGATCATCAAAACCAACTAGATATATGAAGCTATTGTGCGACCTTTAATGTACCCCTTAATGTCTTACTGGTTAATGGGACATAGCAGGACACAAACACTGTACAACTCATGAACATGCTTGCACAAATCATCCTGAAGCAGTTTAGCCTGCCAAACATCTATTTTCAAAGATCACTTCAGCTGACATCTCAGGAACTCACTTTAGGAAGAAAAGAATCAGTTTTCTTAAGAGTTGTTCAAGATGATACAGTGTTTGCACAAAGCCAGAGTATTTAGTTCCATCACTAAAAGAAAGAGGTAGACCGGGTTCTAGCTGGTCTCCAAAGATTACAATTCATGTCTCTTTGACAAGAAGTATTTAAGGACACTGGGGTGATTAGAAACACAAGTACTTCATCTGATTGCCTAAAGTTTGGTATAATGGATCCCACACAATACTCTTTACTAGAGATGTATGTAGCAGGATATATGATTTTTGTTCCCTTTTTTCTTCTCTCATTGGTGTCCTTGTGACTGGACTTGTTCAAAGCATCTGACACTGGCCTGCATAACATTCTAGTCTCTACATGGGAGAGACATGGATTTGATGGAGGAAGGTGTTGGTTGGAGGTCACACTTGGAGAGCTGCAGCCAATGACTCATGTCCAGGTGGAGGCCAGAGGCTACTGTCATTCCCCAGGGGCTGGTACTGGGGCCATTGCTGTGTAACATCTTTGCAGTAACATGGTCAGTGGGACTGAGTTCACCACCAGCAAATTTTCCAAAAACTTTGCCAAAATATGTGTGTGGCTGACATGCTGGAGGAAAGGAATGACACCAAGAAAGACCTTAGCAGGCTTGACATGGTCCTTTCCAACCCAAACCAGATCACATATTGCAATGCAAGTAAATAATAGACTGAAATTACAGAGCATGAGGCTTTTATCTCAAAAAAAATCCACCTTCACAACACATTTGCTTTCAGTGTATTTCTCAAATGTGTCATGTGTCTCAAATGTGTCATGTCCTATTATATCCAGTCACAGTAACATAATGTGATCAGCTGACTCTAAACAGGATGGAGAAAAAGCCTGATCTTAAGCCAGATGCAAAATAAAAAGTTGATGCATGAAGAAGACTGTATGTCATACAGTTAACTGGTGGAGTTCTGGAAAAGAAATAATAGTCACTCACAGAAATAAGATACATACTGAGCAAGAAAAGTGTAAAAGTAATAATATTCCCCAGCACACATGTACAGCAATTTATTGGAGCACCTTGGAGTTGTACAAATCTGATTTATAGAGAAGTATTACATCTTAAAAGAACTGTACTCTTCAAAATAAATTTCTTTTTAAAATAGTATGGAGAAACAAGGACATGTTTGTGCACAAGAACTGATGTGCATAAAGGTCTCTGAGGCAGTGCACTGAAAAAAGGTATAACTATGCCCGTTGTGAAGGTTTTTACACTTCCCTGTAGTATAGGGGTCATCTCACTATTTAAAATCTATTTATTGACTTCTAAGCCAATTGCATAAGATTCTGTACAAGAAGGAAAATGAGCACCTCTGGGGTTTAGCTCATGCCACCCATGTTAGAAACCTTAAGTTAGCTGATGTTAATTAGTTCTGTGCCATTACAACTAATCTTTCTTTTTATTAAATATGGATTCAGATCTCTCTGAGCTGACGGCAACACTCAAAACTGGGATATATGCCCACCACTGTTCCTCATAACACTCTCTTCTCTTTGCAATTTCCTGCAGAAAAGGGAAAGTACAATATCATGTGAAAATGTAGAACCCTTAACTCTTGTTCTAAAACTCTGCTCTTTCATCTGGTAATAAATAGATGAATAAAATACCACTTTTAAACATTTTTCAGACTATGATTTTTCTATGAAAATATTAGGAAGCTTGTGAAAAAACACCCAACACCTTTGTTCTTTAGGAATATTACATGGTATGTGGTTAACAATTTAATTCAAAGGAGTTTTAAGAATTTC
This sequence comes from Toxostoma redivivum, assembly GCA_013397375.1. NCBI lineage: Eukaryota > Metazoa > Chordata > Aves > Passeriformes > Mimidae > Toxostoma > Toxostoma redivivum. The sequence continues at coordinate 255,205 of VXBI01003133.1, forward strand.
AGGGTAGTATTTAGCAAGCTCATCTATTTTACCCTGTTTTACATCAGAACAGGAATGTATTGTTGGAGTGAGTTCCCTGGTCATCCTCACCTGCTGTCTGATTCACACTGTGATGTGACTGCAAGGAGCCACAGCATTTTCAGAAGGAGTTGTTCTTCAGGAACCACCTTACATCCTTTGACAGCTGAGATGGGCAACCTTCAGAATGGGAACAGAACCATTTCAAAGTCAACCCCAACCACAGAAAGGTCAGTGTGACTGCTCTACTTCTATTGCTCCACACCTCTTCCAAATTAGGCGTAGTCCCAAAGAATTCAAAAAGGACAAAGTAAATTGTTTTACTTTAGTAAAATTGTTTTACTTCAGTAAATTAATTTACTTCAATTTTATCAAAGTAAATTAAGATGACTGATTTGTAGAGGAATGCAAAAGCTTGCAAGTATGATTTTATGATTCTAAGTTTTCAGCAGATTCGATCAGTGTTTCTCTATGGCAGAAATTAAAACATCACATTGGTAATTTTCACTGTTTTAATTTGTGTGTTAGGGTAAAATTTAGTTGTTTTCTTCCATCTGACTTGGGGGTTTAGCTGAAACCCCCAAAGGAGAGAAGATTCAATGCCCACAACAGCAGAATCCTATGACTGCTGCTGGTAAGGAGAAGTGCTCAGCTGATGACAGCTCTAAGTAAATGGGATAATTTAAAAGATTGCACATACTCTGTGCATTTCTGCTCTTTATCGCTCTTATCTCACCATGAGCAGAGATAGTTACACTGATTCATGGCTGGTGGCACAATGCCACAAACTGACATCTCACAGAAGTAAAAACAAATCAATAATCCTTCTGTAGGAACTAGAAGAGCACTGCCCGCGATCAAATTTACTCCAAGTTTACTGATAGCTTATTAACTACCCAAATCAAGTGCATATTTTAAATAATGCATAGCAATGTGATCAAGATGAGAAGGTTGGTGAAATGATGCCATTTGTTTGCTTCATACAAAAATTGGGTTCCATCAACTTAATGCCTTTTTTCCTCCATCTAAATTTAATATGTTTAATTTCAGAGTGAGTTTTGATCAATGTGTCCAAATGACTTTTAAATGCTTAGATAAGGTTTTATCAGTCTTCATTTTTCTCACTGGTGCCTGGGTAATACGCTCAGCAGCTCATTCCTGGTTTTAAAAGAAAGAGAAAAATAAAAAAGAGAGAGAGACAGGATGAATCGAACAAAAAGAAAGGTTATATTTAAATTATCTGTGGTTTACAGATTTTAAAAATGCCCAAAATGCAATACAGCATAAACATTCCTTCCTTATTTCACTTATGACTACTTCCTAGAGTAATCCTCTTACCCATCAGTGTAGTTTCTTCCAGTTTATTATGCATCTTTCTTATTGAATAGTCCTTTGTTTCTCAACAGATTGTTTAGGTTTTTAATATTGTTAGTGTTGAGAGATAAACGTTTTGGTACATATTGGAGAGTAATAAATTGTGTTGAACATTGATAAACTAACGCAATTACTAGCAAGGTCACAGAGTCAGCTAATTTAGAAATATCAGTACTTGGATTTTGAGTTGTCCCCTGGAGAACTGCAGCCACTTTATTAAAGCAGGAGGGTGAGGAGAAAATGGTACATTAGGATTGATCTTTTGATCTAATTGTGGACCTCTGCCATTCCTTGTTTGACCAAAAGTGCTTAGCAAGCAAGAGGAAACACAGTTCAACTAATTGAGGAACATCCCTTAAAAGCCAAAGGGATTGTGGGAAAAACAAACCAATTGCAATTTGTACAGTTTTATGGTGTTAGTTATCAATGAAAAGGTGTAAATACTGTACAATTAATCTTTGCTTTTCACATGGGAATTTTTGAGATTTGCAGACATATCACAATCATACGTTCAACGTGTTCAAGAACCTAAATTTCTTATACCGCTGAAGTCACAATTAGGTGATACTGAAAAAGAGTAATATTTTCTATGTTGTGACTTATTTTTAAAGAATTAATACAAGACTCCTGCAATAGCATTCAGTCACAAGACAACAGGCTGTACTGTTCGACAACATCAGAAAGGCCATGGAATCTTCCTATTGCACGAGAAAAGTGAAAAAGTCCATCTGCTTCAGAGAGTTAAACTAAAGCGCACATATTCAAACTTAAGTGCATTTTCATCTATGAAAGATTATTTCATTTGCCTTTTTAGATCTCTCTCTAACTGATGTGTATCTGTTTGTTTTTCTATATTGGAATTGCTGTCTGACATTGTGGTAGTATATTATCCCCTCCACTCCCCAAGCTGCACTAGGATTTGAGGAGTGACCTTAAAACACTCATTTGTGACAAATACAGCTTTAAAAGGTATGTATTAATTAGTGGGTTGGCATGCTAGAACTAAGGGTAATGATAATGGGAGATGTACCTTTATCTCTATAGGACTGTTTTAATTTGAATCTAGACAGTACAACTGGGAATCATCCTTTTCTGAAGGGCAGTTGTCTAACTCAGAGAAAGTTATTTATTAAAGGACACATAAAAACTACACCAAAACAATATCACCATTATAGATAGTGGATACTCATCATACATGTTAGAAAAATAGCTTGGCATTCTCTCTTTCTCTGTTTCATTCCTTCTTTCTTCCCTCTCTCTCATCCTCTCCCTGTCCTACTCACCCCCCCTGTTTCAGCATAAACAGATGCAGGAACAAAGCACTCATATTGATGCTAAAAACTGCGGGAGGAAAATGCTTCAAACCTATTTCAGTTTGGAGATTTTTGGCTTTATCTCTTTTTCATGTTGACATTGTTTCATGGACAGTCAGGCATTGGGGCAGAGCTGCAGAACTTGACACCTACTTTTAGACACATCTAGGCACTACGAGGCATGTTCAAGGAGAGATGTATCTGAGCTCTTACTGGAGTCAGCTGGGAACACAGTCACAGTCAGAGGGATCTGACTATTCAGCAGCTTGTATGAAGAGAAGCATAGATTCTATTGACTGCTCCACTGCCTGTATGAGGGTGCCTAGTGCAATTTGAAAGTACATAATGCCATAGCAGGGTGGAGCTACACATAATTTACCTGACTTTTCAGCCATTCAGTTTTCCCACCTGTGTTGAAATTAAACAGGGTAACCACTAACACAGTATTACTGAAATACCATGAAATAATTTAAATATAATGGAATAGGGAAAAAAAATATATTAAGTAAAATTTCAGGGTTCTGTCATGCAGTAAGTACCAAAATCAGTTAGTGTTTTCTGGCTTTTTTCTTTGTATTATCCTGATGTGAAATGAAATCAGATTTTAGAAGTTTAAATTTCCTGACGATTTTCTTTTTTACTTCCATAATAAATCACTGTCTTCAGTAGTGAAGTGTTGGTCAGTAATCCTTACAGGTTAGAATTCAGTTTATCACCTTTGAAAAACATAACCCTTAGTTTAAAGCATTCATATTTTAAAAAGCAATGTTTTGTATTATGGATCTTAGGAAAATCTCTGTGGCTCAGGTGTTAATATGATTCTATCACAGACAGACCCTCTTACTGCCACAGGCTTGTGCAGAGGTGTGAGCCACCAGGGTTTAATAGTCATTCAGACAGAAATACATCTTTCAGTTCCCATGAGAAACACTGTTGTCCTTATGAAATCTACAAAAAATTCCCAATTTACATTTGTTAATTAGAAAGTTTTATTCTAAATAGACTAATTAATTACAGCCACATTTACATTTTAAATTTAAGTGATTATTTTAGAGGATTTTGTAGACTCCTAATTACAAGTGTTGCTGTTCTCATTAGGATTTCAAGTGCTGTCCCAAATGAAAATGGCAATTGATCTACTAGGCCCTGCAGAGTCATGCAGTTTAACTAGTTCTGTGCACTGCCTCATGCACACACAGACACTGCTGTGTGACCCAGTGCATTCAAATAGCTGTGGAAAAATACCTGTTTCTGTCAGAATGTAAGGCAGTCACCCCAGTTCCTGTGGAGCATGAGTTGTCCAAGAGAGAAAAGATCTTGACAGTTTTGCTGCTCAGCTTGAACAGCACTACAGAGATCACAATCTAAAAAGAGACTTTTGGTCCAGACATATTAAAAGTATAAAAGGCTATTCAGAGACTTCTATAAAAGTTATGGCTTACATAAACAAGCTTCCAGTGTGAGCACATCAACTGCTGATAATTATTTTGTAAAGAAACAGAAAAAGAAGTTCACAAAATAAGGAAAAATATACAGTAGTATTAAAGTTCTTTGGAAAGCTTTTGACCTTATGCTATTCTTCAGGTGCTTATTTCTGAAATAGAATTTTCAGTTATTCAGTTGGTATAAATATAAGCAATAGTAATAATTATATTAATAGAAGTAGTGCAGTAAAAATCATAATTATTACCATCATCTACTAATGCAGTGAAATCGAAGTTAAAATTTCTTCTTTTTATAGTCTAGGGAACCTGCTATCTGTGTACTGGCTGAGAAATGTAAAAATATCATTCACATCCTTTTAAAATGATGAGTCAAAGCACAGCAAAAAAGTTTTGCACAGGGAGTATGTACTTATCCTGTTACCCAACAGTTTGACTGAGAGATCCAAACGAGTAAGAATGAACCTGTCTGACTAATTCTTGGGGTGCCTGTGAGGAAGGCTGTGTGCCTCAGCTCCTCCCTGGTGAATGTCTAATTAGCCATCAGAACAGAACTGTCTCTGCAGGAAAGACTCTTTTCCTCCATCACAGTATTTTACAACTTGGTTAATGAGGCCAGGTCACCAGGAACCCATTGGGAATCTCAGCTCCTGCTGTCAGTACTGTTTCTGTCCAAGAAACAATTGAGAGTGAAGATCTTCCTTAAAATTACCCTGTCCCTTTATTTAGAGATGCATGGACTATTTTAGTTTGAGGAAAACTACGCAGCAGAGGGCTTCCTCTGGCCACAAGAAAAAAAAGAATTGAGTATATGTAAACTTGATACAGTAGAGTCCCAAAAATATATTTTAAATTCCTCTTTTTTTTTTTTTTTTTCTGTCAAGCTCAAGAAACAAAGTTTCATACAGCTCTAACAGCATTGCAACTGCTCCAGATACTGAGCTTTCCTGCAGCCTTTTACCTGATGCTGTGCCTTTGAACACTGGTTCGTACTAAGAAAGAGACATTCATAAAATAAAGCTGAAAATGCAGAAGTATCTTACTTTCCTTGGGCCAGAGGGTATAGACAGAACAGATGAGGAGATTTGACTCTGGAGTCAAGGACATGGGAATGAATACTTTCCTCCTGAAGAAGACATAGCACTGGACAGTTGTGAATGCGTTTTCACAGCAGAATTAACTCCCATCTTCCTTACTCTTGGTGCCCATTCACAATTAACCTATGCAGTTTAGCTATCAACTCATATTGCAGCTGATCTCCCATGGTTCTGGACATCTTAGGTGGACTTTGAAACGAAGCTATAGCCAAGGGGGTCTTCTCTTTGGATTCACACTTCAGTGAGGGAGCAGATCTCACTGTCTGGAATAGCTCCATTTGTTCCAAGTCATTTGGAGCTTTGTACATTAACATTGTAGATTAACATTGTACAACACTGCATTGGAGATGAATCTTTACTTTTCTCATTTTACACAGGAGCCACAAGACTATTATGTGAGGATCAAGGAAGATACCCTACCCTGTGGACATGGTATGTCATTGAACACTGTCTTGGCTTAATTTGAATTTCCCAGCCAACACACCAAAAATGTCATGGTTTAGATTTACCAATTTAAATATACTCATTTTCTGTTATGAGACAGAACCAGGAGCAGAGGCAAAGCAGGCCTAAAACTTAAAAAAGGGTATAAAAAGAAATTTATTAACTACACAAAGAAAGAAGAAAAAAACAAATCCAGAATAAGATTTTCAGACCACTCCTTCCCTCCCTTTCCCAACCTTCATAACAACAAAACAAACATTCAAAACTACTTCAGTCAGTTCCCAACTTAAATAGCCCTTTTCTCAGTTGGAGAGAGAAGTCTCCTCTTGTTAGGCTGTAGGGATTTCTCCACAAGGAGGAAGAAGACAGTCCTCTCATGGTTTCATTTTCACGACTTTTGCATCCGCCCGCCCGGGAAAAAAATCTGCAAAGTCGTGAAGCTCCTCCCATCTTCACAGCCTTCCCAAAGCTGTGCTTATGGGCCATGTTAAAAAAAACCTCATGGGGTATTACTTTTAAGACTGAACTCTTCCAAAGTGAAGGTTCTCTTCATCTCTTTTCTCTATTCATGCTTCATCTTCAGAAAACTGAGATCCCCTTCTTTTCTCAGGGCAAATTCTCAACATAGGTACTTTTAATCACATGATCTATTAAATGGAATATCTCCAACCCCCATGTCTTTTCTCCATGGTTTATAGGANGCCGGGCCATGCCAGCTCCCCACACAGGGGACAGCCCTGCCCATGGCCACCTCTCCTCCCTGCCGGCCATGCCAGCTCCCCACACAGGGGCCCAGCCCTGCCCCTGCCAGGCCCGCAGGCTGCAGTGGAGCCAGGCCAGGCCCTGCCCTGTTACCTGCACTGCTGCTGGAAAAGTAAAAGGGAGAAAGTTCCGGTTACCTCCTCCAAAATGTGTTCATGGAGCGAACCAACTCTTTCCAATTGGATTTTCAGGCTGTTGATAACCAAACCAGCCCTCAATTGGTCCCAATCAACTTACAGAGGAAGCTTTCCTCCTAGAGGAAAACTTCTGAGTCTGTCCTTCCCAGGTGAAACTACCACAAACATCTATATGTAGCCAAATAAATCCCATTTCGATAGTCATAAATTCCTGTCATGTTCAGAAATTAATGTATTGTGCATAAAGACATTCTGTGATGTGTTGCAAAGAAAGATGGTAAGCATTGCAGGGAATAAATCATAGTATTATTACTTGCAACACTGTCCAAAGATGCAGAATAGAAGTTCTAATAACCTCAAACCCCATCATTATTCAAATCCAGAAAAATATTAGAGAGAAAGGGGAAAAAACCCAACAACCCAAAACATAACTATCAAGCCATTCTTTCAAAACATTAATTTTCACCGAGAAACTAATTATCAACATCCATCCTAGATGTTTTGTCTTCAACCTGGGTTTTATTTACTGTTTAATGAAGTTGGTTTTCTGTTTTCTTTCATGAGGCAAATGATAAGGTGCAGCAAATGACACCAGAAAATTACAAACTGATCCCTTCAAGATATACAAGGAGACAGAGAATCCATTCCACATGATCAGAAAGTACAAAGTGATAATAATAGCAGGTTTGATGGAGGTTATGTCTCACAGCTCTTTAGGTCAGATAATAATGTGCTATGTCATTAAGCTGCAGTATCACTTTCCTGACTATTGTAATTGATGGTTCATGATATGGATATACTATAAAGAAAGCAGCATGTTTTGAAATCCTCATCTATAAAATTGAGATGTGTTTTCTGTAAGCTCTGCATTTCTCTTTGCTCTTCCTTAGGCTATTTCTTTGCTTTTCTGAGTCATGAATAATAAACACAAGCACCTTTATTTGACAGTTGAAAGTAATCTAGCAAATTACACACGTGTGCATGAATATACATCAATACTTACATACACAGTAGCATGCACATAGACATGATTCCTTACAAATACCATACAACATAGTTACATATGTGTACACACACGTCATGTGTGTATATTCAAAGACAGCAAGAGAGTGAAAGAAAGTAAAGAGAATTGTTCACTTTGTTTTCAAAATCTTGTCTAGTGTGCTGATAAACTTTGCCATTATAACTAAATAAAAGAGGCCTCAGGAAGAGAGGAGTGGGAGCACTTGGTTCTAGCTGACCACACAGCTTAAGTGTCACCTCCTAGTAACTGTCTAGTTTAGCTGTCTACCTCCCAACAACATTTTCAACTACTCAAACTACTTCTCTTCCAACCACAATTTGGGAAATAGTTTATCTAGCAATCAAGGCATAAACAAAATATTCTGGTTTATGGGCCAAGGGACAGCATGTAAAGCCAAGGGAAAACACAGGCAGGTATAATGTAGACATAGCCAGTCTGCTCTAGAGGGTGAATCCTGTGAGTTACATTCAGTTCTAACATCTAGCTCTCAGCATTATGAGTGATGTCCAGCTCATGCCACTCGGCTTTAGGGCCAGGGAGAGGTCTTTTTTTCTGGTTGTTTTTTGGGGTGTTTTTAGCAGCATAGACAAATCACAGAAAGATATTTAGGCAACTTTTTACTGAAAGTGCACCAAAAGAGCTCAGTTCATGGCTCTGCACTAGCAGTGTACTCAGTAAAAATGCAATGGATTTGACACATTCAGATGTGGCTTTCCATAAATTACTTACGTATGCGTAAGAACCATTTTTGCTAGCTTTAAACCCCCCTGAGCTGACAGGCATCCCAATAGTATGTCTACCATAAGTATGGGAAGAGGTGTGTGCCATCCCTTTTCACACAAGGCCACAGAATTTCACCCTGGGTGGACCAACCAGCTTTAAGAGTGGCTACATATTTTGGATCCTTTTCATGTCTTGCTTCTCGATACATATTTTGCAATGGTGTTATCTATGACCCACAAAATTACTATACTGCTTGGTCTCAGAGATTCAGACAAAGATTACAGAGCTTCTAGTGTGGATATCAGTAGCATATGACTTAATGATGTATGTTTTGGTTTAGTACCTTAGGCCAAGTCTGCATTAAGGTTTCTTTGGCAGTGCACAGTACCAGGATCCCTACCTGGGAATATTATTTATACCAGTGAAATCAGCTTAACAGCATTTTACTCTCTTGCTTAAGAAAGTGAACTGCATCAAACTGGAATACAGACAGTTGTGCTGCTACTACCCTAGATGTCTTTGCCAGCAGAACTGTGCCAGTCTCTGTGCACAATACTCCAAGGCTGCATCATTCATTGGTTCTGGAAAGATATTCCTCCACTTCTCAAGAATAATGAATTTTTCTTTGTCATTCCTTGGCTTACCAGTAAAAGATTATCGTGAGAATATTAAAATGAGAAAGTTAAAAAGAAAAACATTTGTTTTTTCATATAACGTTATAACTTCAACCTATGGACTATCTTGATCAACATATCTGAAATATTTTCTTTGGTATTTTAAAGGCATTTCTCAATTCACAAGATCTCAAACTAGGATTCTTGCCTAGATGGAGAAGTTGGGACTTTTACATCTTTATGAAGTGTTACTAAACCTCCAAAATGCCAACATCTCTTCTGTATATTTATGTACATCTTTAATAAAAATCCTAAATATTAAGAGTGACTGATCCAGATAAAAGTTTTAGACCATCATGTATTGCAGGTATATGTGTGTTTATGTATACATTAATATTATTTACCCTATTAAATATTTCCAACAGTATTTACAAGCTGATTATTAGACAGTTAAAAGTAAAAATGCAACTTTTAAAACTATTCACTTTAATAATTAGGGTTACTAGAAGAGGCTACAGTAATTGTACAGAACTGTTGCATTTCAAAGAGGAGAAATTATAAGTGACAGTAACCCTTTATCAATTCATTCCAAGTCAGTTAATTAAACCTGGAATTATTTAAATAAGGTGACAGTCAAAGGAAAAGGTCAACGTTCCCAACATTTCAATAGGTCTTCCTCATCTCTGGAGTTTAATTAACTCATTTTGAGCAGAATGGTCAAAAGTATGCTAAAACTCATAATTCGTTCCCTGTTTTTTAAATGCAAAATCCACTTCTCCTTAGGTCTTCACAGTGGCTTTTTGAACCACCAGCAAGTGAAGGAAATTCAGTCCTCCCTTACTAAACCCACAGACTTACATACCAATCCAAAGGAGCTGAAGTGGTGCCTCACTAGCCCATGCTAGCATCCACTGCTGCTGCAGAGTCCCCAAGGCAGTGGGTATGCTTACCTTTAGGTCAGGAGAACAGCTGCATATCACTTCAGTCTGGGGCAAGGAGCTGCTGGCCTCTCCACTGACCTGCTCTCACTCCAACATTCTGGGGTCATGAAGACCAAGTTTCCTTGAACACAGCTGCTAGAGACAGATTCATGTCACTGGTTATTTCCCTTTCCCTCTCTCACCTGCCCACACTCCATTTCTCCAAGTCTGCTCATGAATTCAATCTCTCTATGTGTAAAATTGTGCTGGGAGTCACATGTTGAAACATACATGAAGAGGTTGATTCGGGTGCTAAAAGAGAGCATGGGTCCTGAGAGAGTTGGAGGAAACCCTAGAAGAAAAACCTACAGAGAAAAAATTTTGGAGGCTGCTAACCAAAATAAATTGAAAGTTATGAACTGGGGTATTCAGTTTCTTTCCACTTCAAAAATTGAAAGAATAGAATTGTGCTAAAGAGAAACAAAACTCTAAGATTAATAGCCTTCTTACAAGAGAAACCTGAAAGACCCTGGATGTTTAGTTAGTCCCTTTCGAAGGAGCAACAGCAGAGATGCCTCCATTGCAAGTGCTTACACATAACCAACCAGTGAGAAAGGATAGAATGCAAATGCTTCTCCATGCACCAGCTACTTCATGGTAACTTTTTGTGCTTGTACCTTCTCTCAGCAGTAAGCACAGCTTAGTGAGCTAAAGGTATAGCACCTTATCCATGATAGAATGTAAATAACCCATGCACCATGGAAAAGTGAAGCTGTCATAAATGCATTTGTAACACTGTTATAATTTGCTTTTCTGTTCATACCCTCAAAATTGTAGCAGGGTCAAGGTAAGAACATAAAATCAAATTAAAAAAAAAAAAAAGAAAAAAAAAGAAAAAAAAGAGCCTGAATTCTTCTCTCTACAGCTGCTTCCTCTGAGGAAGATTGGAATTGGAGAGCTCAACTACTACTCCAAGGCTGTGCAGAAGGACATGATCAGGAATTAGTATTCAAGGCACCATATATCTCATTATTGCTGTGATTTTCAGAGAACACTGAATTTTATGCCAACAGAATATTTTTTTCCTAATTTTCAAGCCATGTACAATTGATCTTAAGCATTTAACATAGACTTGAAAGGAGCTGCAAAATATTTTACAGAAAACCCAAGAAATCCAACTCCTTACACTACTGTATCTTTTAATTAATTTTTGTGAAATGCAACGTAAATTTGTACAATTATGGTGACCAAATAATGCCAGTGTGATTTTCCTAACTGAAAAGCAAGTTTGTAAATAAGGTCTTATTTAACTATATCTGTGTAATTTTGCATTAAATCCTTGTTCTTGTTGCACTCTGGAATCCAACAGTATCTTGAGAGGTAACTCTCACATGGAGCAGTCTATCTTTTGGTTTAAGGAAAATATCTTTTGTTCTGAGAAAATTTTTGCCTGATGATAGCTGATTCTACTCTATAAAGTGTTTACTTTTTTGAAAAAATGACCTGAGCCCTTCTCTTGTCTGATAATTTATACCTTATATTTTCCTTTGAATTTCTATGCTTTTTCCTTACTCTTTTATTATTCCTTTTTTTAATCCAGACACAGTCTTGTCTCCAGACAACTTTGTTTTTCCTTGTGCTTTTTGGCTCTTTATGTCTTAGCAAACTGTGAGGAGTTTCATTAGTAAGGCAAACCTTATGCTACACAGCAGTTTATGATAAAAATTGCAAATGCAGTTTTGCATAGTCTCTCAGAAAAATGCAGCCACATCTATGAAGTTATAAAGCACTAGGTGTCAAAGAGTAATTTAAATGAACAAATGGAGGATAAAAATTGGGCTGGTGAAAGTAAACCACTTTTAATTTCTGGAAACATGAAAGAAATTACTCAGTTGCTTATTCATTGCCGTTTTTATATTGTGAGCCTTACAATATTTTACCATGACCTAAGGGCAAACAAAACAAGTTGGCTGATTCTTTTCCATCACGGAGTAAGCACAAAAAATTTTGTTTGTTGTTTCTAGTAACAGTGCTAAAATTCATTGTGTGCTTTTTTGTTCCATGTTATCATAAATGTCATTTGAAAAACCAAATTGCCTCAGAGGATATATAAAGAAAAACATCATCTCAGTTTATTGTCTCTTACCTTGTCTCATCTGGAAAATCCAAAAACCTTGGGAACTACTAAACATCTGATCCAGAATTATGATCACAGTGATCATCTGGACACACACACTGGTAAGACACTGTGCCATCATGGTGAAAAATTCAGTGGAAATGATTGCATGGAAACCATGAACAGCTGCAAGATTTAAGAGCACTGGTACACTTTCGGGTTATTTGGGAATCAAGTAGCATTCAAGTTTCCCACACTGCACAGGATCAGCAGACATTAAATATTAGAAGCACAACCTTACAAACTGTATGCTCTAGAAAAACCCTAATCCCAATAAATTTCTATACAGAGCATGTAAGCTCATGCCCTAATGTGACAGGTTTACTTGCAGAAATGTTATAATATCAGAGCCTCTTCAGACACATATAAAGTACAGATACAAAAGTTCTAAAGGGGGTAAGGTACATAGATGTCCTTGTAGAGTGACCATATGTGCCCACAGAAAAGGCACAGATGAGTGAAGAGCTTTGAGCAGATAGACTTTATCTCAGTTGGTAACATTATCTTCTCAGCTACTGCAAGCTAATTCATCTGTCTCCAACAGCTCAAAGAGAGCTGAAACAGGAGAACTGAAAACTTTATTCCTTTTCCTATTTCTTGAAAAAACAGAGCCCTTGACTTCACATTGATCTAGTTATTCTACAGAAAGAATAAAGTTAAGTCATGACTTTAAGCCAGCTTTTCTCCACCCACAGGAGGCCCAAGAGCCCAGATGGGCATCATGTAGCCCTGGCAAAGACATTTACTAATGTGGGTAAGAGCTGAATTGGGGAACACATCTGAGTTTGGGTCCAAGCTTGAAAATTAAATTCTTAGCCTCATTGCCTGCTCCCTGCAAAACAACTTTCTGTTGTATTTTCTAGTAAATGAAGATTGTGCTGTGAAAATACAGATATGAGAAAAGACAGCATGGGAGAAATATAACATTTATTGGCTACCAGCTACTTTCCTTCAAATATAAAAGCCTCATAAAATAAAAGAGAGTTTCTCCTGCTAGGTTTTGTATGAGCTGGCATGTCCTTGTCTTACTGTGTATTTTATCTCATAGGAGACAAATGTTTAGATCTTTACTAAAGTAAAAAGGCTGAATAGAGCTGAGCTCTGGGTCACTTTGATGTGCATTATTCTAGTTTAAGACACTTATATTTGCAAGTAACAGAAAAACTAGTTGCAACAATAATATGTGCACAATCATTTGATCATTTCCTTCATCTTACTCCTCTTTCCACCATTTATGTGAGATGGATTCAAAACCACTAAAGCAGAATCAATTGTTATAAGAAAAAATATTAGATTTACATTAGATTTAAATTTCTTCAAATCATTTATTACATTGAAAATGCAAGGTCTAACATTTCATAAAGGTTAAAAGGCAAACAGATTAAATCCTCAAATTCTATTACATTTCTTGTATTTTTTCACTTGTATAAAATTACTGCTAAACTACACCCCCTTGAGACTCTTACAAGAGTTGTCTCTGAGTACTTCTACTGAAATCAATCTAAAAATATTTAGCATTGTGTAAATCCTGTAATAGGAGTATGCATCTTTGTTAGATCTTGCCAATATGAAAGAGATTTATAAAAATCCAGTGTGTTTGGTGTAGTACATTCCTTACATTATTATGAAGATTATTAAATTATTTGCAGATCACAAAATTAATCTATCGATCAAATAAAATGATATAGTTTTTAACAAATATTTATGATCGCAGCTGGATTTCTAAGGATGCATTAAAAAGTATAATTGTTTAGAAGGCTGTGTATTTGTTTGTATGTGTTTATGTTTATATTTATATGTATATAAATATATTTAAAAACTGAAACTAAATTGCTTCCTTCCCCTCAAAAAAAGCACTCTTTTTAGGTATTTCAGAAATGGTTGCTTTAACACATTTCCAATGCATTTTCATTAATATTTTATTCCACCATCTTATGAACCCACTTCAAGTCACAAACAATAACAAGCACAGTTAGAATGCCTACAAATGTAGCCTCTTTTCAGTGACTTCCAAATACATGGGGATTTAGTTCAATAAGGCAATGCACCTGAATGACAAAGGAACTCAAGTGAAGCAAAGTGAAAAGCACAACAGCTGTAGGCTTCTGAGCAGACATGTGCCTATGTATTCTGGCACTGGGCTGTACTCGACCAAAAGCAATACTTTGCATTCAACTTTTCTTTCACAAAAGTAGGACGCTGAACTTTTCTTGATTGCATATTTTATTTGAGATTTAACAAGCATTAGTTCTAACTGGCCTGACCATCTCTCTGACTAATTTTCTCTCCTTACTATTTTATGGTGCATGCTTTTTCATCTCTTGCATCTTTTCTCTTACCAGTGCTACTCTCCAGCTAATTTTGGGCTCCACATATGAGCCTAGTTCAAGTTCTTATTCAGGAATGTCATGTATCTTTGGGTTCTAATAGAATATCCTACTATTTTTGAGAGACATTTTTTACTACAACACATTACATACTTGACTCTGGCCAGTAAATTATAACTGGTGAAAACACCCTGACTTCCAGTGCAAGAAAATTTAGGAGTTCTTCTGCAAACAAGTAGTCTTTTCATTTCAGTCTATAGTTTTAGTCAAAGTTATGGGTCCTTATTAGATCGAAGACAGTCATAAAAAAGAAACATGATATCATTTGAATTATTTTGACTGAGTTTTCTCTTTTCAAATCTCCCACAGCATAAACAAACTGTAAGGCAAAATATGCTCCAAAGTACATGTGTATAAGCATGTAAGTGCATATCAAGGTGCATTCACAAGTATGTATATATATATATAGACACACACCAAAAAAAGGGTATTTTTCTTTCTTTTACAATGTTTAAATTTAATTTTACACAGATAGCCATGAATCTTTGTTCTTTGGTGTGTCTAGGGACACACTACCTAGAATGGGGTTCAGAGCAGCAGAGCTCATGATGACTGGCATGCCAAGGGAAGCCAATTAGACACCAGAGAGAAAAATCCAGTTTCAAAATCTGTGTATGTGAAAATATATTGCAGATTCAGTGTGTGATTTTTACTTCTGAGACTGAGCTCCAAATCCTGATCTCCTCCACACTGACATGTCCTTTCTTTAGGATCCCAAAATTTGAGCAGTCACCCAGAATGGGATGACCAAAGTCCTCCTATTTCTGAGTTCTTTAATCCCATAAATTACCTCAATTTCCAGAAATATACTCTAGCCACAAGCCTAGAGTGGAGAAGGAGAGAAGCTGAAGTACATTTGTTGTTCAGAAATGTAATATTCATGGACCCAGAATGGAAGAGAACAAGAAATTATGATGCAATATTTTTTGATTCCAGCATCAATTGTTTGAGAGTCTGTGAAGGAATTCAAACCTAAAAGAAAATGAACATGCTTCATCTCCAAGAAACTGGGAAACTCCAATGCTTTTTATCTATAATATTCTACAAGGACTTGACAAGTAGACATCAATAAAATTAAAATATCATCAGACTTTTGACAATTGTTTTATTTCTGGTTTAGGCCAGTTCCAAGGTACTCTGCGTGAGGCACTTCCCTTTCAAAGATAGGGAAGATCAAGAATCATTATTCTTATCTAGAAATACAACTTGCAATATAATGTTGAATATGGTATGGCAGAGTGGTGCTGAACAGTTCTAGATTTATTCTCAGACGAGGAATCATTAAAGAGGGTATCTGCCAGTTTCTTCAAGAGCCACCTATTTCCCTTTAATCAAAGGTTTAGCAAATGCAGTCTAATATTTAGAAATAAAGATGGGAATGGTAGATGTATGATATACTGCTTTATGGCCAAGGTGATTAACTTTGCTTTCTACATTCTATCAGATGCAGTCTGGAGGAGGCTGAGGATCTAACCTGGAGTCAACAGTTTTCAACATGGGTAGAAGCTGCACTCAAACTATAGCCTAAAACAATGAAAAAGGAAACTCTATCAGTCTTTCTGTGCATTTCAAAGTTAGGACATATTTCTGTCTTGATTTGTGTAAGATGAGACAGGGCAGTGTGAGACACTTTGGGAGGGGATCTTATCAGAAATGCTCTTGCAATCTGTAGGACTGTAACAATAAAAAAACAGCAACTTTATGAATTGAAAATATTTTTGAAGGTAGGAGGGATTTGCATTCATGCTGACAGCTTCTGTATCAAGTTTAGCCCAGTGGGAATTGAAACCGCTGAGATATTAAACCTTGAAAAGAGGGATTTATAATGGAAAGGCTGACAGAACTTTAATTATAGCCAGTAGCACTTTAAGCATACTTAAATGTATTATGTTTTTATAAGGACATTATAAAAACCAAAGGGATAGAGGTCACAGATTAGATTGTGCTGGAGTAACCACTGGAACATCTAAGCCTTTAGGCCACTTTTGGCTCATGTTGACTGACTGAGAGATAAAAAGTCAAGTATCTAAGAATCCAGGCAATATTAGACAACAAGATCCCTTGTTTTTAAATTACTTCACTAACAATATTATTTTTTTTTGTTCTTCAGGAATGTATAATTCGTAGTCTTTTGCCTTATACAAATAGATGAAAAAATGAAAATAAGGATAAAGAATCCCTTACATATTCAGACAGTTTTATACCCGATCTACCAAGTACATTATAATCCTAGCAGGAAGATACAATGTCAGTAAGAATTTGCTACACTATACAGTTATGATTTCTTCATTCTCATGGCTCACATATTTTGAGGCTCTCAGTGTTAAATACAATACTATATAAAAAAAAAAAACTAAAAACCTGCCTATAAACATTTGATATTTAAAGAAAAAATGTAACACTAAAGAAAGGACTGAAACTGACACCCTGCTAAATGAACTTGATTGGTTTTGTAAGAAGCAGCACTGCACCAAACATCTCAGTCACAGCATTGTGTTTAGGACACAGACCTAAAATCTGAAGCCAGCAAATTTTTTCCTGAAGAGGTCACAGGGATCAAAGTCATATCAGAAATTATTAATTTCAAATCTCAAATGATTGAGTTACCTTCTGGTCATGAAGGAACAAAAGGACTGCAAAAATTAGTTTGCATTAATCAGTATGTGTCAACATATCCATGTTTCCCAGGTAAGCACCAACAAGAAGTCTTATAAATAAACATTTATATTATGTGTTATATTAAAAAGGTTAATGTAATAAAAGGGATGATTGTTGGCAGGTTCCGCTCTTCACTTTAGCAAAGAATATCACAGGACAGATGTTGACTGGGATCAGGTAGCTTTTAAGAAATCATGGGAAACTGCTGTGAGACAGAAGAAGAATCTGTTTAGGCTTCACTCTGGGCTTTCTGAACTCCAAGGTTAAATAACAGTTATCAATAATACCAAGATTTATCATACTCAGTATAAGACAAGAAAACTCACTATGAAACACAGGTCAGCTCTTTTACAGTCTTGGCTTCTATTTCCAGCTAGGACCAAATCAAGATTGAGTGACTTCCCAGCTGCCTCATTTGTAAAACAAAGGGAAGACAACTGAGTAGTTCGTAAAAAGGCTTAGTTATAAAAGTCATGTAGTTAACAAAAAACATTTTTTAAAAGAGAGGGTGTTCAGGCTGTTTGATACTCTAATCTCTGGTTATAAATATCTTCAAAATGTAAAAATGCATATTAGAGAGGAGAATATGTTCAATTTTTTCACAGTGTCAATGGCATCTTTTTCTGGAGATATTTTCCAGATAAATCTAACAGGAAAACACAAGCTCAACTTTGTGAAGTATTTCTAGAATTAAGTGTTTAAAAAATTTATGCAAAATTAAATCTAGATCTGTTCACAAATATTTGTGAAAGCACATGAGACAAAAAATCCTCTGTAATCCACATACCTTAAGCCAAAACATGCAAAATCACCATGTAAGTCCCTGCTTTGACAAATGCAGAGCAAGGATCTCCTGTGATCTAAATAAACAATTTACCACTGTAATGAGTAATGATTGCTAGTTAGTAGTGAGTTATAGCTCATATCATTAATATTTGCTAGCCTACAAGTGTATAGTTTCAAAATCCAGCTTGGTAGCATTCCAACCAAAGTAATGTCACAATCACTGTTCATAAGAATAGTTTTGATTTCAGAAAAATACCCTCATAAAAATCAGTGCTTATAAATAAAAAATATTCCATGCTAAGCAGTTTTGATGTCTCAGCTTCAAAAAGCAGGAATGTTAATTTACAACACCAAGGTATTCATCATTTCAGTTTGTACTTAGGTTGTTTCTAACTATTTAGAGATGCCAAATAGATAACATAAAAAGCATAGAGTCAGGAGAAAAGGGATCTAATCAACAATGCATCAAGGACCAATTCTTATTCCTTTATTCATTTAATTATCCATTATTATTACCTTGAGATGATTGAAAGACAGTAATTTTTCAACTCTCCTTGTTGCCAGTCAAATTTGAGGTTTTTGCAATTTGTTTACTGTTAGAAACACAGAGAATATAGAATGGACCTTTGATTTTGACTGCAACAACTACCAACTACCATTTCCAACACTACCCAACCTCTTTCATTGAGCATTGCAGATCACTCCTGCTGTCTCTAGATCATACCTGTAAAATGTGTGATTTTATGCATGATTTTATGCAGGGCTGTGTTGCAAGGATAGGGGAAATGAAAGCATGCTAATCACTTGTGAAAGACTGCAGGATGGAAGAGGGGGAGTATAGTCATGGACCAGCTCTACCAGTGGAAGCAGAGATCATTAGGAACAAACCACATACCAAAAAGCTCCAAAGGAATGTGTAGATGTTTCATTCCAGGTGTACCTAAAGGAATCACACAGTTTAAGCTTCACAGACTGGTGAAGCTGGCCCTGTCCCTTAGGGTAGCAGCCAGTCACTAACCATATCTGTAGAAGCGTGACAGTGGAGAGATGTATTGCTGTTCCTGCTGCACAGCTACAGCCAGTTCATATTCTCCAACCCAAAATCATCTGAAAACAGTACTGCTTTTAAAATAGTAAAAATAGTGTCTCTCTTATATTTTTTTCTCTTAAAAATATTCATTAACTCATAACAAATAACTGTGGCCCACTGTTGTGCTGATGTAGATACAGGAAAAGCAGTAAGCATAATGTATGGACCATGCAGAGTGATTTATTGAACTGGTTGTTTGGTGAAAAAATAAGCAAGGGGCTAATCTGATTTATGGTTCTAATTTTGTTTGGTCACAGTACTACTTGCCTTTTTTGTAGTATAAAAAGATTACTATGAACGATAAACTTCAAAGAATCATTACCTCTGGCACTTGTAAGTGTGCTCAAATTGAGTACTTAATTAAAAAATCTCAAATGTATGCTTTTTACAACTTTTACCTTATTAGGGAAGAGCTAGAATATCTGCCTCATAAAAGTGAGCATAATATTCTAAGGCAGCAAGCAAAAATGCAAAATCAATTTTTTCTTTAAAAATAATTAAAATTATTTGTTAAGCACTTTTCAACCTTGCAAAATGTGGTGACTCTAGCGTATAAACAAATGTGTATTCTGCTCACAACAGATAAAACTCATTGGGAGATCACTTAAGTAAGGTAAATATAATTTTATTTTTCTGCAAAATTCAATTATATCTACTGATGCCATGAATATCTATTAAGATTTTTTGGTTTCAAAACATCTATTATGTCAGTACTCTTAGGGAGTGACTGAGATAAAACTCACAATGCTATTACAAATACAGGTATTGAGATTCAATTATATGAACGACTGAAATTGCAAGGGAGAAGCAACGGATTTTATATTTCAATTGGTACTCATTTTGTATTTAAAATACATTAGGTATATCTGTGTGTGTCTCATTAAACAGCATTAGACCTGCTATACTAAGCTTCTTGCAGCAAATAGATCCTGAGAAAACTTCTGTCTCTAAGTAGTTCATTATTGCAGAATAAACATTAGCTTAATTACTCATTTCCTTTTACTTTCTGTAATTTTGAATCACAATAAACAAGATTACCTGGTATGAGATTAATACTTTCCACCCATAGATTTAAAATACCTGTGTTTGCAATAAGTAATCAAACACTGCAAGGCTACCCCTCTGTATCTGAAATTCTATTTATAAATAGAACAGATACACCAAGGGGAGCAAAGGTTTGTCCTCTGCCATAACTGATCCTACACCTGTTGAAAGACTCCAGCTGCCTCCAGGGGACTTAGAGCTAGGCACAAAGTGGTCTTTGGAGAAACTTTGTATTCCTGCCCACACATCACTGGGGAGCTCTGTCTTAAACCAGTGGGATATTTCACTGATTCAGATTTCAACTGATCCTTATCAATTGCTCTACGTGTAACAATAAATTACACTCTTAAAAAAAAGTCTGCCATATGTAAGATATGAGTAGGGTTGCCAGATGTCAAGGATCAATATCCTGGTGGAAAAAGAAGTTTCACTCTTCTTTG
Source organism: Toxostoma redivivum (assembly GCA_013397375.1). Lineage (NCBI taxonomy): Eukaryota > Metazoa > Chordata > Aves > Passeriformes > Mimidae > Toxostoma > Toxostoma redivivum. The sequence continues at coordinate 275,654 of VXBI01003133.1, forward strand.
TGAGTTCAGCCTTGTCTACAGGAAAACATTTTGCTTGCTTTTACTCTGTATCAGCCTCACATAATTGGCCAAAGAGTGTAAAGTAAAGGACCTGAAATTCAAGAAGGAGAGGTAGTATATGTATTAAAAGCAGATGAGAAGATAAGGAGAAGGGTAGATAAGGGGAGAGTCTGAAGGACTAAGCAGAAGCGGAACAGGAAATTTTACAATTATTTATGAGAATCTGGCACCAGTAAGCAGCTGATCGTCATTAGGCCTAGAATATTGCAATTATTAAATAATATTGAATGAATGGGCTTTGAACAAATGTGCTAGTCACCAATACTGAGAAATCAGCTTTGGCATCATGCCCCATTCTTTTGGAAGGCTTGTAAAACATGGGATCGCTACAGTGACCCATTTGAGGTCATAACTGCAGCTGAAAAAATACCACTGCATACGCAGTAACTCATGGCAAGTGCAGAAGAAGAGCAAATAGATTGCCTCTGGAAACTGACTTATCACAGAACCACAGAATGGGTCAGGCTGGAAGGGACCACAGTGGGACATCTTGTCCAACCTCTCTTCTCAAGGAGGGCCACCCTAGAGCACATGGCACAGGATTGTGTCCAGGGGGTTCTTGACTATCTCCAGTGAGATATTCAAGCCACAACCTTTCTGGGCAATGTCTTCCAGAGCAGGTTCAACTGCACAGTAAAGAAATTCCTCCACATTCTCCCTGTTGCTTGTCCTGTTGCTTGGCACCACCGAGAAGAGCCTTGGTTCCATTGTCTTAGAACCACCCTTCAGATACTTGCATGAATTGATTAGGCCCTCTCTCAGTCATCCCTTCCTGAGGCTGAACAGGCCCAGTTCCCTCAGCCATTCCTCTTAAAAGAGATGCTCCCATCCCTTGATCAACTTCGTACCTCTGTTGGAGCTCCATGTCTGGCTTATGCAGTCTCACAAGGTTACAATTTTAAAGGCTAACTACAAGTCCTGCAATAAATGATAAGTGTGTTATAGGTTTGTGTGATCATGCAGCAGATTAAATCAAGCACAGCTTTTGATGTGCTATTGATCATCCTTCCTCAGTGTTTTGAGGAAGATTAAAGCATTCTGTACAGTTAATCAAAACAGTTGGGCTGGTCTTTTCATTTTCATAGATTCATAGACTCATTAAAGTTGTAAAAGACCTTTAAGATCATAGGATCCAACCATTAACCTAACACTGACAGGTCTGCCATGAAACCATGGTACAGCCACATCCCTTTTGAACACTTCCAGGGATTGTGACTTCATCACTTCTTTGTGCAGCCTGTTCCATTGCTTGACTACCATTTCAGTGAAGCATTTCTTCCTAATAACCAATCTAACTACCCTCTGGTGATACATGGGGTAATTTCTTCTTGTCCTGTAACTTGTTACCCAGGAGAAAAGACTAGTCCTCACCTCACTGTAGCCTCCTTTCAGGTAGTAAAGAGCAAGAAGGTCTCCCCTGAGCCTCCTTTTCTCCAGGCTAAACAACTCCAGCTCCCTCAGCCACTCATCAGAAGACTTCTGCTCCATCATAAGACTTGTGCTCTGTTTTGACATGCAAAACCCAGGAAAGATGTTCACAAACTCCATTGTTTTAAAATTTATGGTGTCTGGGATGCTCTTGGAATAGACACCTCCCATTTTATCCATTAGGAGAGGAAGCAGTGAGTGGGAAGGCAAACAGGGAAAAGACAAAGGTTAAAGGGAGTCAAAAAGCCAAATCAAAAGGATGGCATATAGGATCAACAGAGGCAAAGTAGATTGAGGACATCCAGAAAAGTTCCACAACCCTTTCTGAAAAGACGATGCACTGGAACTGAAAAGGAAACTGAAGGATGCAGCAAACTTTGCTGATAAAAACAAAATTCATTATACTCTTCCTCATGGCATCAACAATTCTCTCCCTGATGCTGTATGTCATTAAAATGGAAACTGGTTTCCCATTCTTCAAGGCAGGGAACTACCTTGAGTAAATGATAAATTGATAAATGGTGACTATCTCAACTGGTATTTTACTGATGTGCTGTAAGTCACTCAGGCCAAAAAAAACCCTTACATAATAATTGTGCCTAGCTTTTTTTTCCCCTGAACAGCAGCATATGGTTTGACTTAGAGGATTGCCCTCTGGAAACTTGTGAGCAAGTAGGCTATGTTTAGAGCTAGTGTCCTTCCCCTTTAGAAGTCCTCTGTGGAGCTTGAATGCTAAAGGCTTCCTTAACGTGATGTACATTTTCTCATTTTTAAAAATTTAAATATGCAATTTACAATTCTGTTTTTATGTTCCAATATATATCATAAAATTAATTATTCCACAATCCTTTTTGAATTCTTCTAGTTTGCATATCAAGTGTTTCTCCTACTGGAAAAAAAAATGATCCTTGAATTTTCTTCCAATAAAAACAAAGGAATCCTTAATATCGACTGCTCATACCTTTGCACATTTCAAAGTAGCACCTTCCTTTGCAGTGCCTGAACAGCCTTCCTTTAGGGTTTTGCTTTTTAAAATGTTAATGACTTCCTCCTCCTAGGAGATGACTGTTTCTGAGCAAGTTTGTCAATCAGCATTATATTTGTATAGATACAGTATTAAACATTATACATTTACATGGCAAATACAAACCATATCAATCAGTCAGTTTAGAGACTTCTCAGTAATATGTGTCTGTACTTTTCATGACCCAAGGGAATATTATGACAGAGATCTGAGAATATTCATTCAAATGCAAATCTGAATTCCACATCACCCTTTCTCATGACCCATTTGTTTTTACTTTCCTTGAACGTTAAAGCACTCAAGCAAATACGTGTGAAATTGTATCCACCAAAAACCAGACGGAGACATGTCTGACCCAATCCAGCATTGACCATATTCCCATTTCAAGCAGAGAGCTGGCCGATTGTCTTCCAACCAACATTTTTATGGTTGCATGGTTTGATTCTGTGGTTCTGAAGCTGATTTCCACACAAAAAAGTATGCAAATCCACATCCACAAACCCAACACCGATCTCTGTGTTACATTCTAGTCAATGATCAAAGCCAGCACCAAGGGAATATGCATAGCTAAGTTTCTCAGAACCGCACACTTAGTTTGACCACTAGCAAGTCACTCTGAGCTGACAAGCTACCTACATAAGCTGTGCCACCAGCACAATATTTTTCCATTAATTTTTCAATTAAAGAAGTTGCCATGCTTGGGAGAAAAGCAATACAAATTCTTGCATTTTAAGAGGCAAATATGTAGTTTATTTTTGTACTGTGTCCATTTTTTTAGGGAAAAAATTGGCAAAAGAGTAAGTTTTCACAGAAAACAAAAAATATGTATTTGATAAATTAGGGACGACTCAAGCATTGTGACACAAGGACTTTTACTGGAATAGAAGGGGGATCTTTCTAGTTTTCCCCAAAACTCTGAGATCAAACTTATTTAACACTTTAATGTCTGAGTTAGGCAAAAGATATATCTGCGTTGAAAGAACATTTACTGGTAACATGAAGTCGCATCACACATCAATACAAAGAAATGTTGAAATATTTTATAGCAACAGGTAGATTTTAATAAAGAAAATTGTTTAAAGATTAATTTTACAAAGTGTAAAGTGATGCACTGAGAGATGAATATCAAGTATTGCTCTAACACTTACAAGTTTGCTATCTAGAAATGGCAGAAGTGAGGCACCTATATGTAGCACCAGCCCACTAAGTGACTATATCCCTCTATTACCTCCAAATATCAAATGTACTATTTCAAATTAACCTCAGAGTTTTTTTTTTAATGAAGTTTTAGAGTTTCAGTTCACATGACAAAGGAATGACTGTTTGAGATTAGGAAAGCAGCCAAAAGTATAATTTAGAAACATATATTCAAATATCTTCAATATGCAAATATTCATAACAAATCAGTTTCTTCTGACAATAAATGTATTCATCATAAACTAAAATATTACCACAGAAAAATGAATAAAATAAAATTTTAAATTGAATAAATCAATGACTATGCACTGTATTGGAAAAATTTTAATATAGATCTCTGGTTTTAATTTCCTTCAAGAAAGCGATCCCATCCCCCTAAAGAAACACTATGCCCACTGTGGACAAAAATACAGCCAGGAGATGATATTCATATTCTAGGCTGGAAGAATGTGATATATCTAGCTCTCCCTTGCATAGAGGAGTTCTAAAGTCAAACAATACTGAAAAAATTACTTCTTAACATACATTTGGGTCTTGATAGGAAATTATCTGTTGGAAAAGACAGAAAGAAAAGGACATGAAGGCAGAAGTTTGATATTTTGTTTTGAATACTTTCCCCAGAATATATCACTTTCTCACGATTTCCATCTGGCAATGCATAGTCACTACCTTCCCAAAGTGAGGAAAATTTTGGATGATAGCGAAGTGGGAAGTGACGAACAAATGACAACATATATTATCCTTGTCTCCACAGTGTGCTGCATTGTCTGTGACCATTGCTAAAAGGCCTCTTGGCTCATTTCAGCCCTTTAAGGTATTTCACCTTGGCGTACAGCTGCAGAAGGCTCCCATAAATCCGTGTCAGAGTTGCCAGCCCTGTGCAGACATTTTTATTCCTTGAGGTATCTCCTACAGCCCCATGTGCAACCAGATCTTGTCACACATCTACTTTCAGGTGAACTGAATAGCTCTCTAGTCTCCACTGACTCTATTGAGTCAAGGTGGGATTCAGCATCTTCAGTTAATCTATGCTCATGTGATCTCTACACCAGGTGTACTAGCAGATGGAACAGGTGTTCTGGAGGCCAGGTAGGTGCTCAGGATGTCCAAAAATGGCACAATATTAAGGTCATCTATTTCCATTGACTTTAGTGGAGTATAAACAAGCTTACAAGTATACACAGATGGCTATGTTTATATATTGAAGGGCCTGGAAGCTCACTAGCAGCTGGAGAAGACAAGATGCATGCCTAAAGTACTTTCAGACATGTTTCAGTCTGAAAAGAAATCTAATTCATGCAAAATTATTTCAGTGATTACATTTTCATTTTTGTGATGGAAACAGAAGTGTAGAAAGTGGGGGGCTGCAGCAACCTTTGATTCAACAGAATGCTCCTATTCCCAACTAAAATGCTACTGTAGACACTCGTGATCTATCTCAAGTTCCAAAAAAGATGTAGTTGCAGCAGCCAAAGGCTTTCTGTCTTCTAATTTGTCCCTTTCCTCCAGAGATAAAAAAGGGTGAAAATGAAAAGAAAGATCTTGTCCTTACTATGTAGAATTAATAAAAATTAGTGTTTTCACTAAAAGAATGCATTGTCAGTCCAACCTTATTTTTCTAGGGGGGAAAAACACATCTTCAACCAGTTTTAGCTATTTGCTATATTGCCCTTCTCTGCAGCATTGGAACTGAATTGCTCCTGATAGCACAGCACTGAACTTCCATAGGGCAATAGTCCAATCCTCCCTGATAAATGTTCTTCTCCACTGTGGTATATAGCTAAATTCTCCCTGCTCTTAATTAGCTGCACATATCTCATTAATGAGCTTTAAATCAAAGCCAGTCAGAAAGTGGCTACTATCTCCACTTGCAGGAGGGAATATTTCCTCCCTGTTACCCTTAGAGAATCACTAAACAATCAGCAAAGGAGATTTCAGAATAATGTGTCTCCTTGTCCCCTAAAGCTATGCAAATGATCTTTTTTATAACACTTTTCAATCTAATTGACACTTGTAATAAAATTCTGCCTGTACTGATCAATCTTACCTTAGAGTCATCCTGCACCATCTCTTTAAGTAGTGCCCTTCAATTAAAACTTCCACAAGGCTGTGAAGACTGTAATAATCCACTTGTAGGAAGAGGGAGTTACTTGTTGCTCTGAGGATTTCATTAAAGAGGTTTAAGACTACACATTTTAGGGCAATGGCTTTGTGAAGGGAGCTTTGTGAGTTTATGAATTCCCCATGTTGTTTAATTATGTCCAGGAGTCCATTGCGTGAACTCAACGAAAACCATCCCATTGTTTCAACAGATTACAGCTCTTTTTCCTGTTTGTAACAGACAGCTTCAGCTATATTATTTGGAACATCCTGCGACCACAAATCAAAATAATGACAGAAACTGCACACTGTCAATAAGTGAAATACTATTTTAAGCAAATAATCCCAATCACATCATTCTAGATTGATCATCACTTGAAAATGCCAATTAATTATTCTCTGCAAGAAGAATCACCACCAGCTACATATATTTTCAAGAAAACCAGTGAAGTACTTGATAGAGCATTAGAAAGCCCTTCAAATAGCCAAAATAAACTTTTCAAGGGAGAGAAATATATTTTTTTTTAGCAACAAGCTACAGCAGTTCTCCAGAATTGTGGCACAGCTGTCTATATCATAGAACATTTTGTATACCAAATGAGCAGTCCTACACACTGCCAGTCTTGATCTATGTGGTCTCTTCCGACAGGGAAACTAGGGTAGTCTAAAGCTGTTGCCACTTTCACTGGTTCTGAGGGCAGAATTGGAATAAAAATGAACAATGTTGTTCACCTGATATTTAAGATTGTTTTCAGAGTTTTTACATATTGTTGAAAAAGTTTGCTGTGCATGCTCGGTAATGCCTGCAGTTGGGAACAGGGAAACTTCACTTTGCAGGAGGGTTTCATTCAGTGCAATCAGATTCTATGTAAATTAGTGAAATAGCACTGTGTTGATCTCAAAAAAGTATAACCAGTGCTATGGTCCACTTTTTGCTCCTGTCCAGGGGATTTTTCAGACCTTATCTCTGCATACCAAGATTATACCTCACTCATCAAGCTGCATACAACTGCAAAACAAGAGTATCACCTTAGATGGATGTATCTTCATTGTTCACTCTGATTCTGATGTGTAGAACAGCATATAGGTTTTACAAAGGTAGATGAGAAGATCAAAAACAGAGAGACTATAGCTTGATAAGCAGGTGACTTCCTCAAAGGCCACTGAGTTGGCCACTTCTAGAATCAAAAACTGAAGCGGGAGAAACAAGCCTATTTTCTGGGAATCAATTTTGTGTGAAGGAAGGAACCTCTTCTCTCCACATTGAGAGGCATCTTCTGTCAACTTTCTGCATCCCAGCAGGCAAGAATGCCTCTGTGAGATGCATCCAGCTCAGCCTTGGATCTGCTCATGCCTGAAAGTTAGGTCCAGGCTCTTCCAGACTCAGTCTCCTGATACTGAGTCCCTCCTACAGAGGTGCTTTACATCCCTCTGTGGTTGATGCAAAGGAGTAGAGTTCTGGCTTGCTGCCCCTTAACTGGTTTTCAGAAACATTAACTCCCTCATTTAACCCTGTAAGCTAACTCGGACTTTCCATTCAAGAGGTCTTAATGAGTATAAAGACCAGAAATCCACTCTTGATGTTTGTAATGTAATGCATATGTTTCTACATAGGTCACTGAAGATGTCCCTTTGCTTTCAACTCAAGGACTTCTTTGGTTTCTTTTAAAACTTTGGCACTAATTAGGCATAACTAGCCTAATTGACAGGAATAGCCAACAAATTAGAATGATCCAAGCTTACTGCTATTTTATGGGTGATAAAAGGCAGTAGAAAATGAAGTTCCAAGTCTTAGCTTTCCACAGACCTCAGCTTTCAGTAAGCCTGGTGTATTTTAAACAAAAGTTGCATATGAGAGTAAACTGCTCTCCTTACAAGCTCCCATTCTTTAGTTCCTAATGAGAAGACAGAACAATCAGAACATTTCAGAGTTTTTTAGTGGCTGAATACCCCAAAGAAGACACTGAACATTGCACTCACTTATTTCAGCCTAAGTTTGGCTCAGAACTAGCTGAGATGTTGCAGTCCTTGCCATTTTCACCACCTACATTAGCGACATTTCCTAAAAGCATCTCGTTGCTAGCTAACACCACTTCGGGTCTCCTGGGGTTAGCAATAATTTAAAATATATTTATCTGCTTAGGAAAAGACAGATCAAAGAGCAGCTGGGTTGGGGGGTGGGGTGGGGGGAGGAAAGCAACAGCCAAAACTTGAGGGGATTCTCAGGTTTCAAAATAGAAAAGGTTGCTTTTATACTTTTCTTTTTCTTTTATATTATACATTTTTCTGACATCTCCACAAATATGCTGATGGAACAAATGAATGCATTCTGTATGAAAAAAAATCTGTGACAGTTTGAAGGGCACAGGATTCTTCTGTTCCAAGATCTCTCTGTGGACACTGCCCAGAAGTGATGGGAATTCCAAGACTCCAAGTGCATACCACTTACATTAATTATTGAAATAAACTTCATATCAGGTTCAGCATTTTAAAATATATTTATTTGCACAGAAGAAGAAAGAAGTAGGATGCCTCCAATGCTTCTGCCATCTGCTCCTTTGAAGAGTTGTCTCCTTGTCTCTTGGCACAGATAATTTCTTATTTACAGAGCTGAAAAAGCAGCTCCAAAAGCCTGTGTTAAGCTGGGGACTTTAGTATCTTAAAACAGTGTCTCTCAGTTTTATTTTCCATTTTAGAGTTCAGAAATCCTCATCATGTATATTCAGTCTTGAAGAGCTGTGTCACAAACAAGGTAAAGCTGACATTGAAAACTCATCCTCCTGGTTTCCCCTCTCTGCTCACCTAACACTGTCTAAGGCAGCTGAGACCTCAAAGTGCCATATTAAAAATACAGTTATTAAATTTAAACCAAGTTAAAAGTTAAAAACCACTATTTCTGATGTTCCAGATCCTCCCCATCTACTACTCTGGGCTTTCATATTCCTTATTTTTGCAAAGTGTTCTTTAGTATGCAGTTGCTATACAGTTCACCTCCAAAGAGTTGTTATCTATCTGGGATTCTGGTGTCAGTCCCACAAGCAGGAAAATTACTCATTCTACAGTGACAGATTTTTCTACTGTGGTTAAATCAGAGGCTGGTATCTTAAAAGTCAAAAGGAATCAATATATTCTTTCCATAAACTTGTACTCAAAACTATTTTGAAAGAGAGTATTGTGAGTTTTGTTGTGTTCAGCCAGAAACCATTGCCAGTGAGCTACATCCACCAAACCCTCAAAACCAGAACACAGTAGCAGCTGGCCTTTTTCCCAACAGCTGATTGATTTTCCTCTAAAAGCTCTAAGATATGAGACATATGCCAATACCAGCAATATTTTCATGGCAGAGCTCATAGCAACCTTCCCAAAAGCAACAACAAAGAATGGAATTTCCATGATGGTGGTTTGGAGGAGGTGCCAGGAGCAATGAGTACCCTCACCTCAGTGCAAATGCCTACAAGCTAAGCTCAGTTATATGTCCTTCTTATACATGCTGGCCTTTTTTCTTTGTCTTTTGATCGTTAAAGTTCAGTCTTTCCAGGGTCTTCCATAATGCTTCTGTTCTCTCACAGCCAGTTTGGGACTTCCGTACTGAAGACTATGACTGTGTTCATCCTTCAGCTCAAAAGCCGTTTTGATTCCCTTTCTTCTCATAGACCATTCAAATTAATTTCCTTGCTCCCTGCTACAAAGTCCACATGGTTTTGGAGAGGTATCAGTGAAGCAGGACATTCTCTCCTCTGCAATTAAATCTGTATTGTTCATTCTGCCTGGTTTTGCTCTCTGTGTCATGATATGATCAGCATTTTGCCTCAACATTTACAGCACCCTGGCAATATCTCAGGTCTGTTTAAAATGCTATACTCTGTTGTGTGCTTCTCACCTAAAAACAGCAGCAATGTTTGTGAATAACGTGAATTGATTGTGAATCAACTTGGGAGTAACTGTGAACTAATTAGCACAGGGTATTTTAACATAAATTGGATGGATGAAAAAAACTATTCAATTAAACACCTGTTTGTTGAATGAGGTTTGTCCTACTTGATTAATGAGCCTGAAAAGTTAAATAACCACCCAGGTAAATGCTCTTTTATCTACTGCACTTTTCATCCCTGTCTATTGGGATTCAAACCAGATGTAGAAATTCAGACTTTTTAAGAAGTGATTTTACATTAAATAGAGAAAATAGCTATATATTAAATGTTTGGCAATCCCTTCCTGGGGTCAGTTTCATTTATTAATGAGTGATGACGAGACAGCTAATGTAGAGCACACTGCTGGATTTCTTTTGGTGAAACTGAGGCAAAATCAGCCTGAGAGTAAAGACTGAGAAATCTTCCATTGCTACTGAAAATTAAACTGCACACCTTTAAAACTGGAAAAAGAATATTATAACCATGTAATGGAATTTGGATTAATGCAGGCCTGAATGCTTTACTCATTAAACCCTATAAAGAGTAGATGATTCCTATGGGAGATAGCACATCCCTTATGAAGACATCCAGCTCTGATTTGTAAAAGAGGGAGAAAGATGCCAGAGGAAAATTCTCTGTCTTGCTGCTGACCTCTGCTTGGAAAGTGATCTTTTAAAATTGAAAGTAATGGTACATTTAATCAGGAGAAGACAGACAAAGTGCCTGTGGACTTATTTGTGACAGGTACTCATGAACCAAAACAAGGGAAAGGACAACTGAAATTAAATACCTATTGTCAGCACAAGAGCAATACCAATAAGAGCAAACTGAACATTTAGTTTGTAATCAATTCTGCTGAGCCAGAACTAACAATGGCTGCAATGCAAGGATTCCCTAAAACAATTACATTTAAAATTTGCATGTATTTTATTTGTTGATTTGATTTCTGAGGAATCCAAAAGTTACCTTCTAAAACCATGTGGTCATTGGGGATATTGTCTTTCCAAAACTAGCCTAAGTTGTTGTGATTCTTTTTCCCCTGCAAAACAGTATTCTGAAAGATGCTTGATCAACAAATTATTTCTAGGATATAGTAATAACATGTTCCAAAATAATTCTGCCATGGTTATTGCAGTGGGACCTCGCATGCTAGGGTAAAATTATGACCAGTGTTGACACACTTCTCAGTGGAAAAGACGTAAAACTCTGTGAAGAATTTCTTTAAGCATTTAAAGATAAATAGATAAGAAGTCTGTGGGGGACCACTCTGAGGTAAAAATCATTGTGGACTTGATGTGCTTGCTAAGCAGTTATTTCTGATACTATATAACATTGTTAGAAAAGTAGTTTGGCAGTTTTTTACTTTTAAAATCATGATATCCTTAGCTCTCTCTCTCTCTCTCTTTTGTTCCCAGCCCTGAGTATTGTAAATTTAGGATAGAAATTTTTTTAACACTCTAAAATTATTGGCATATACAAAGGGCCATATCTTAATCTTACTCATACGTAAAATCAGTTTACATGTAGAAATGAAAATGCATAAAGAATTGCAAGAGATTTCCTGAAATTTTCAAATATTTTTAATTTCCCCAGAAATTAGGGCCCGGTCTAGAAATGTGCTAGCAAGAGTTTGAATTGTTTGGTGTCAGGAAAAGAATTGAAGATGATCTGTACCTCTTCTAAATGAAGCCACACAAAAGTCCTGTTCAGTACTTCAACAGAGGCAAAGCAAATTACTTTGTCTTTCATATAATATAATTAAGAAGTAGCATGAGAAATGATCACATTGTCCTGACAGTCCAAGTTTTTCAAGCAAGCAGATAAAACTGTAACAAAGGCATATGTATTGTCAGGGTTATTTTACCAAACGAAACCAACCAACCAAAAAAAACAAAAACAAAACAAAACAACAAAAAAAAATCACAAAAAAACCAAAAAAAAACCAAAAAAAACCCAAAAAAACCCAACAAAAACCCAAAATCGAACAAACAAAAAAAAAACCAAAGTAAAAAATAAGCTGTCTTTTTGTTTTCTTCATGGCTTTTTAGCCTTTCAGTCTTAGTTCTTCAAATTTTCTTTACAAGCATAATCAGTCAATTAATTTTTAAACTTGTTTTTTAAAAAAAATAATCATCTTTTCTATGGGGGCTCCTTAAAAATAAAGCCAGGCTTGCTACCAAATGAGGAAATAGATTTGAATTCAGGTATTTTGCTAAACATAACCCCATTTTAAAGTTTTGTCACTGTTGGCTGGTCAGGACATCTCTCCTCTGTGGGGGGCCATGGGTATTCAGTAAGCCATAAGATCAACCTTGACTCTTCCTCTCTGGGTTACTTTGGTTTGGGAAGCCTTTGCTATGCACCAAGAAAAACTGATTTTGCCCTTGTGGAGTAAGGTTGTAAAGCCAAGTGCTTGTGATACAGCTAAGCAGTACAAGTGATGGGAGAGTGGGCACGAAGATGCTAAATGTTGGCAGCTGTGAGGTTAGAAGCTCTGGGGTATAATCAAGGTTATGACACTCTCTCAGTGAGAAGTGTTAGACAACTGATCCATCTGCTCTTTCACAAATCACCTGACTCAAGGAAGGATGATTAGCTGCCTCAAAAGTATAACATAATGTATAAGTGGTGTTTGAATAGTGTTCTAATTGGGCTGTAAAGGCAACCTTCTTTGAAAGAAATTTAACTTAGCTAGAATGCTAGACTGGGATTTCTGCCTGACTAGAGAAACAGGCCTTGGAAGGCTGTCCTCAAATCAAAAGAAGAATCAGCAGGTTGCTAGCACAGATGACATTTGGGTTGGCAGTCAGTCATGGTAAGGTCTCCTGCTTTTTGCTGCACTTGTCGGTGACAGGTCCCAAACTCTTTCATACATGCTGCAAGAGGCAAAGTACGTGACCTGGTCTCCCTAGATGAACTGGGACACCTGATCTGCATCCCAGCTGTCCCTACTCAGAGAAGCAGGACTTCAGAGATGCAGAAGTTCCCTGTCTAACTCATGCAAGAATGCAACAGAAAGTTCCACAAGGAGAATTTACCTTTAGTGCCCAAGCTAAATGCATATCCATCTAGATGCATACTCATCTAGAAGGCCCCAAATCATCTGCTTTTGGGGGTACAACACTGAGCATCTTAGCAGCATCTGATGTACAGATCATAGAATCATAGAATCATAGAATCATAGAATCATAGAATGGTTTGGTTTGGAAGTAACCTTAAAGATCATCTAGTTCCAACCCCCTAGACATGGACAAGGACACCTTTCACTAGACCAGGCTGCTCAGAGATCCATCCAACCTGGCCTTGGGCACCTCAGGGGATGCGGCATCCACAATTTCTCCAGAGAACCTGTGCCAGTGTCTCACCACCCTCACAGTAAAGAATTTCCTCCTAATATCTCATCTAAACCTACTTTCTTTTAATTTGAATCCATTGTCCCTTGTCCTGTCACTACAGGCTCTTGCAAAAAGTGCCTCTCTGTCTTCCTGTGGGCTCTCTTCAGGTACTGGAAGGCTGCAATTCAGTCATCCTGAAGCCCTCTGTTTTCCAGGCTGAACAATCCCAATTCTCTCTGTCTTATGAGAGGTACTCCATCCCTCTAATCATCTTGGTGGTCCTCCTCTGGACTTGCTCCAATAGGTCCATGTCTTTCCTGTGCTGAAGACCCCAGGGCTGGAAACACTGGGTCCAGCTAAGGTGACTGCTTCTTCCCTGTAATAATGAGGAGAATCTTTCTATATCTGTCTCTTCAGTCTAACAGGCAGTACTATACTTCCTCCTATGGAGAGACTGATTTTAAAAAGTCTTATCAAATCCCTGTACAGTTAAAGGTCTACACTTCTCCTTTCTGGGAACCTACAGTCAGCTCATTTGAACTTCTCAGGCTGATAGAACATGTCTTCTGTATAACATTTCATTAATGAGTTCCTTTTGTGATTGCATTTGTAATACAAAAATCTTATCATGCTTTCAAAGTTTGGGGAAGAAACACATTTCTGACCAAACCCCTTCATTTCAAAGAGGCTGAACTTATTTTGGGGATACATAGTTTCGGTTTTACTGAAACCATTAACTTTTCATCTGTAAACCCTATGGGCAAGGCAGGATTAGATGGTGGTGTAACAGGCTTCCTTTTGCTGCATAGCCTTCAAGAAATTATACAAAGACTCTGGTTTGCCAGACCTCGTCAGAGGAGAACAACTGTGAAATGTTGGTTGCTCACAGGCAACTCCACATTTTTTGTCTGTATAAATCATCTTCCTACAGACCATTTTAAACAGATCATAAAATTCCTTTGTATTATCACAGTAGTCACTACACAGCATCCTTAATTGCATAAACTTTTATTAAGCAAATTAAACAGCACATATTAGCTTTAACTGCAGTAAACTCCCACTATGTGCACCAAGCAGTTTTACATCTGGTAGTATCTGTATGAAAGTACAACTCAGTGCTTGCAGTTACTGAAATGATTTTCTTTGCATCAGAGAGAGACAGGTTTCTTTCTCTCTTAAAAAGACACATAACCATGTAAAATTAAATACAGTGTTTCAGCAAACATAAAGTCTTATAGAAAGTGCCTTGTGGTGTCAGTTTTAAGTGACAGCTATATATTTTTTCTTCTTGATTTCTTTCCTAAAATTTTTAAGGGTATGTATGTATGAAAATTGTAAGTTTCAATGTGGTGGGGTTTTATTGGCCATTACCACCACCTCACAGGCAGCACCAGTGAATGCTCATCCTATACTGCCCACTGACCTAAATATCACGTATGTATTTCTGTACTTTCCTTGCACATCCCATTGAAAGGCATTGAAAAAATTCCATTAGCATTTTCACTGATGAAGTCTCAGGCTTCTGGAGTTTCTTTTGGGGTCGCCTGCAGAGAAATGTCTGTTTGTTACTGTGGGAGCTGTAGTTTTGCCATCATTCTTATGTGTAGCTTTCTGTTTCACACATCTGTTGCTTTGTCATTAAGCTGAACAGTAAACTTTTCATAGCACCAGTTGTTTTTGTGAGATTTTCCAGAGAATTTGTTAGATATTGTCATCACTGCAGGTGCTGTTACAGAGTTGAAGACTTCTGAGGCAGAAAATGTTGAGAAGCTGGTGAGTGACAAGGGAAGCTCACCTGAGTATGAGAGGGTTGCTGTTCTAGCACATGTTTCTCACAAGGCCCCTCAGCCAAAATCCTGACATTATCACCCACAAACTGCTAGAGGGTGAAACGGCACAGGCTGTTCTTGCAGCACGGGACAGAGTGAAGAAGTCCTTAAAATACTTCACATTTTGCTGCTTGGAGTTGAGCAAGAGCTTTCAGAGCCTGCTGTGGTGATAATAGACACATGCTGAGAGAGGGCACCCTCTCTGGCACAGCACCTCAAGTTTGTGTGTTTAGCTTCTTCAGCCTATCCAGCCAAGGACCCTGCATTTCCTCCAGCAGTAAGTTGAAAATTATTACATACAGGTTCATTTTTAAAATATGAGCTCAGCAAAATCATATCTGCATACTATCTTCCTGTTGCTCAGACCATGTGATGGTGCCCTGGGTGAGGGTTTCAGTCCCTGTGATAGAAATTCATCACAAAAGTCCTCCTCTGACGTTTGGCTGTGCTAGAAACACGACAAGACCTGACATGGCTTTGCTTTAATATCTCTGCTGTCTACCTGGGGCCTGAAAATGCTGGATGCTTTTGCTGCTGTGAGAATGGAGGAAGAGGACAAAGACTTGGACCTTTTCATCCCCCACTTCAAACAAAAGGTGTGGTGAAAGCAAGAACTTGGGAAATAACTCATGCTTGAGCTTGGGAAACATCTCATGCCTTGCTGCACTAGTCATATGACTCTCCCAGAAAGGAAAATACCTTAGGAAAGTGAATGATTCCATAAGCAGAGAAGCAAAAAAGCATCATGCTCTTCCCAAGGGATCCTCTGCTCTGTGGAGATTATCACACTTATCTAAGAATAATACCCTCCCCTCACACCCTGTAGTGGGAAGACTCCCCACCTGAAACATGTGTGCTGCATTTTCCTCTGAGCCTGTCTCATCCAAAAACTACCAATATTAGTGGAAAGGAAGACAGAAGTGAAAGGATTCTGCAAATTTAGGAGGTACCAAACAGCTTTCACACAGTTACAGGACTGGGTGTTCCAATTGCCCTACACAGGAGAAGATCAGAACAGTGAAACAAGTGGCACAGGACTTTTCTGCAGACACTGAGGAATTTCTTTACAGATTTAAGTAAAGGGTTGGGAAGCAGTGAAGGCCTTTCTCTTTCAAGCAACCTATTTGGTGCCAGTAATTTAAATGATAGGCTTTGGGTGCAAACTCCAAGTGCCTGAAAGCCTCACTCAGCATGAAACAGTCCTTTAATCTTGGGACAAAGACGATCCTTTGGTTGCCTCCAGCCATTAATCGGAAGTTTGGAAATTTTGCTTCTTACACATCTCTATCCCAAGAGCAAAATTAACTTACACCTCTTTCTCTCAGAGATAAAGCAGCAGAAAATGTAAAAGGCAAGTGATACTGTGCTAGGGGAATAAGGCAAAGGAAATGTTAAAAACTGATAGCTTATTCCCAAAGAAACAGTATCAGCTTAGCCAAGCAGAAAAATGTGCAAATACTACTCTTAATTCACTCTTGACAATTTGTCATTTATAATATT
Organism: Toxostoma redivivum; assembly: GCA_013397375.1. Taxonomy (NCBI): domain Eukaryota; kingdom Metazoa; phylum Chordata; class Aves; order Passeriformes; family Mimidae; genus Toxostoma; species Toxostoma redivivum. Next base: position 292,038 of record VXBI01003133.1, read on the forward strand.
TTCTTTAGAGTCTGTGAAATCACAGACTTGGCTGGTAAACTGCTGAGATTTCTCTTGTTGAGTTGTTTGCCCAGTGCGGAGAATGGGAACATAAGCAGTGGGCTGTAGAGAGCTAATTTAAAATTATCTGGAACCCTAAAAGTTAACATTAAGGTACTTGTGGTAGCAGTTTCCTCTCATTTGTGTATTTAATTCCTTTTAAAGCTCATATATATGATAGGTAAATCTCAAAATTTCCTTCTAATTTCTTTTTTCCATAATGCTGTTTTAATATTAATTCATTTATAATAAATTCAGTATAGAGAAATCTGTACACACATGTATGTGTAGGAGTTTGGAGGGCAATTTACTAAAATGATGAAGTGACATAGACTCTTTAAGCCTTATTGACTTTCAGGGAAGCTATATTTTTAAGCTATTTTTTTTCAAGGAAATTGATGGATAAAGGGTTTTTTTGGGCAGTAATGAAAGCTGTGCACATTAGAGCTAACAAATATATGGCCAGAAATTTAGGAATAAGTTACCTTAATTTGTGGCTCTGTGAAACACTAACAAAAGATGCAGTTCAATAGACAATATAGTGCCTTGTGAATTTGACAAATAGCTGTGATGCAAATAACAGAAAAATTAGGCAGTCAGTAAATAGATTATCAAGTGAGAAGTTTTCATTTCAGTGTTTTTAGGATGAAATATTTTGGTTTCTTAATTTGAATCTTTTCAGTGAAAAATGTTTTCAAGTCTACCTGAAAGGAAATGTCTTGGTTTTATATTTTAGCCTGAAGAAAAATAAAAAGTCTGTTCTCTCTTTCGCCCCCCCCCCCATTTATTTGGCATACTAAAACCCTGTTGTTCACACTTATTCCATTAATTTTGCTATGATTTTATTTTTTAAATCCCATCTCTTTTTCCTAATATTTTTACATCCAACATTGAAACTATAATCACTGCAGCAACACAGTAATTCCAAGTAATTATGTGAGTCTGTTTCCTCATGAAATATGACCCCTCAGACATGTAAAAGTTAACTGTGGGCCCTTAAGTTTCATTATGTACTTCTTGTCTTACTGTCAATTTGGAGGTAAAATTAAGAACTGAAACAGATCTCCTAAATCCTAACTACAATACCAAATTCCTTTCCATAAGCAAAATACTTGATCACCCCTCTGAGTCTTAATCAAGTAGATATAAAGTATGGCCTGATGAGCTAATAAGAAGCTGAAGCTATTTTTTAAAATTATTGCTTCACTGCATTTGAAGATGAGAATTTGACTCTTAAATCATGTAGGTATCTTGGCAAAATTGTCCAATTATTGCAAAACAATCCAACATATTTCTGTGGATAATTTTTAATAGAAGTAAAAAGTCCACAAAAAAAGCCCTACGGTTCCAGATCATACTTTTAAAGGAATTAGTTTCATGAAAGCTCTGATGTTCTGTTTATCTCAGAGTTTTCAGTCTTCCACTGAGATGTTAGAAGTCAAAAAAGAATCATCCTTTAGGGAATACCAAAAGATTAATTAGTAAAAATTTTAGGTTTTTTTTCAAAATATTCTTCTGTCTTGTTTTGATTTTTATGTATTCCCTGTATATTTCAGTTGCCACAGAGATCAATGTGAGTTGAGCATCTCTTGCCCATACCTACTCAATGCAAGGTTTCAGCCTTAATAATTCTGGATTGAGTTGTTACTTTCCTTTATGTCTAGGTCTGGAAGACATCCATTCATGGACTTCAGCAGTAGCCAAGTGGCTGTGCAGGGATAGGCATCTGCCAGGAGAGCACTTTGTCACAGAGGGCTTCTAGTGTCTTGGTTGCTTCAAGCTACCTGCATGCTGTGCTCAAGGCTTTCTGGGTTTTATTGAAAGAAAAATCTAGGCCTTTGTCACTGATCTGTGCCTCTCTGCATGTATTACCTAATTTCTTACTGTTCTAATATATGGAAAAAATTTCCTTTCTTGGGTAAGCTTTTTCTCCTTCTGTTATCCAAGGATAATGGTTCTATCCATTAGAGGCCAGGACACAATCTGATATGCACTTTAGAACAAAGTGCAAAAGAATCTCATCCAAAATACCATTATAAGCTTTCTTTCAGCAGACTTTTCCCAGTCACTTTTGACCAGTCCATATACCCACTGGAAGTGGCTCAATGTAATATTAAACCCAAGTATTCACAGTCTGTCTCAGGGACTAATATAATAAAAATATTATATATATATATATATAGAATATATATGTATGATATAATATATATATTATATACATATATATAATTAGGAAACACTAATCTTAAAAATTAGGATTTTAGTTAAAAGTTAGTTATTTACTAGAATTAATTAAAAAGCAAAT
>VXBI01003133.1:294508-335450 GCA_013397375.1 Toxostoma redivivum
GGTATTAGACCAATATTCATATTTTGGTAAATCAATTATATATAAAATATATAATTATATGTTTTTATATATGTATTTATATACATATAATTTTATATACATATATAAATCTATATATATAAAATTAAAAAGCAGATAGAAAATGGTCCTGGAGACTTCGTCTTGTTCACTGCATTGTTGCAGTACAGGATCAGCTCTGTTGACATCACTCCTGATCACTTTTTCTCTAATATTCTCTTCAGTGGGAAATAATCCACAACAGATACACACAGACTATCCCAGTGGTTCAAAATCCCTTACCATTAGAAGCTTCTTCTGTTATGAATGCAGTGCATTCCTTCTTTTCCCAGTTGCATGAATGTGAAAACAAGTCTCTTTTTTCTTCCTGGAAAATAGTTATATGAGAATAAAAGTCATGTTCTTTGAAATTCCTATGATGTCCCCACTTGAATTGCCGTTTTTTAGTTGAACTATCCCAATTATAGAAGTCAAAAACCTCTGTAGATCTCTTATATTTCTTGAAACTCATTGCATTTCTTGCCTTAGCCCACATCTGCCTTGCCGTACACTGGAAGTAAAAAAAGTTTACAGTAGAGGTCTTATCAAGGCTGTCAAGGACCAGAAGGATATACTCATGCGTCTTGAAAGCTGTGTTCCTATTGATATATCACATTGTGAACTTTGTCTCCCTGAAAGATATTTTCAATCACTTTTAGTTTGTGATCTATTACAAATCTTAGTTGATGTGTAGTTTTCTAGATCTTATGTAGAATGTTGTTCTTATTCATCAAAATAATTCTGATTCCTTACTCATTCCTGAAAGTCTTTTTCTGCAATGGAGTCACACACAGGATCTCATATACCGGGATGGAATTTTTAACGTCCCTTGACCAGTGCAAGTGCAGCATGGGGAGTCCATACAGTCATGTTAAGCTTCACAACACTGTCTTCTTGCTGCTCTAACTGCTCCCTTTGATGTGTGTATTGTGAGGAGCTCAGCTTTATGGCACATCACACTCTGCTTTCAAACACATTTTCAAAGGGGCTGTTTCTGCTGTACCATCCTGGAAAAGGCACTCTTCAGAGCTGCTGCAAAGGCTTCTTGTAAGTGTGGCCACTGTGAGAAAAGCCACACTGTTGCCCGACGTTAGTCGTGCTGAAAGGGAATGCTGGATGAGCAAGGCTGCTGCTGAGCTTGTCTCCATTCTCTCCATCTTTGATCTGACTAAGAAGCATCAACTAAACCTCACTGACAATCTGGAAAATAGTGAACACAGAGTTCACTCTGTTTCAGAGAGCAGTAAACAAGGAGCGGCAGAGTCTGCCTGTGCTGCAGTTCATATCAGCTGGAACAGTGATGATAGGTTCAGGGAAGCAGCTGCAGCATAGAAAACATATTAGCTTCCCCATTGTTTTTCTTTCAGTTTCATCTCTCTATCACAGAGGTGAAAAGTGGCTTCTGGTAATACCAGGGAGAGAAAAAGGAAATAAATACAGATAAATACAGATTTGGGGGTTGATACGGTTTTAAAAACTACAGTGCTGGACTTACTTTAGGACAAGATAAGAGAGAAGTATTATATTCTCAGATAGTCAAAAAGTTGAGAAAAATGTAAAGTTCAGTTAGAAAGTCAATGTTTCATTTCTGAATATTTTACAACTTTAAAGTTAAAATAAAAGTCAATTTTAGGGAGAAGATTGTTTCAAGTGCACAGAACTGAACCATTTTAAGCTTTTAGAGACCAAGGAGGATTCCTCTCAAATTAAATCATTTGTTGAAAATGACACATTGCAAACAATGTTAGTACCTTCAAATTGTCCTTCATCTGCCTCACCCAAATTGCCCATCATAAAACTTCACTTGCATCTTACAAAGATAGCAAGTATAAGGAGTTAAACACAATAAAAAGTGAAAATCTTTAGCAAATGGAAAAGAGGGTAATGTTTCAACTTTTACTCCCTAAATAAGGAAGGATGTAGAGTCCTTTGGGAAAATGACTAATGTAGAAGGAGCAAAAGACTTTCTTTCCCGGAATAACAAAAATACACATATATTTTAATCTCTTTTCTGGCTTTCATAATGCAACTACATGCTTTTGACTCTGTGGTACTGTCAGCAAAAATTAATTTTAAAAGTAGTACACATGAGTGACTTCAGCCTTTGCCTTAATTTAGTTTCTCACTAAGAGCTGAGATAAGACACAGCTGCACAGAAGCAGGATGGACGGCTGTACACTATATTGTAGGAGACGATAGTGCTAAATTAATCATGTTCTATCTGGAATTTGCAATTCTTTCAGAGATGCTCAAGACAATATAAAAAATTTAGTGGTAACAGTGAAAGTAGGCAGGAGGTTGTGAGGCAGAAAGCTTCAGAGGGCACTTTAAATGTGAAAGATGCATTACAGTTTCTCACACATGAACAAGATAGCATGCCTTACTAAAAATATAATAAATACGGAGTGTATTCTGCCAGATGCAGCTGTGAAGGGAGCGCTCTCCCAGTCAGACGAACCGAGTGTGATTGACACCCCCTTAGCTTTGCTGTGATATGACTAAATATGAAAACGAACAGCCTCAGAATGATGTTTGCATTAGGAACAACATGCCATTCTGTTCCTCTAGAAGCCCAGCAAATATATCAGAAGTTTTAGTACACATACTAGAGGAGTCGGTCCGTTCCTCAGTCAGGATTTCACTTTTCATTTGCTTTTCTGCTTCTCCCCTGCTTTTCTTCTTTTCTTTTTCAATGCATTGTCTCAATGCTTTTCTTCTGCTACAAACATCAGGGGAATGAAGGGAGACGTGAATTACTCCATTAGTGGCTCACTGCTGATCGTCTGCTGTAATTTGAATAAATCAGTGCACATGTGGCTGCAGCAGCAATAGGAGGAAGAGACAGACATGCTGGTTCCCTCTCCATCCTTGTGAGGCTTTCCAACTCAAACACAAGCCTGCACAGCTCACTACTACAAGAGGCCTCACCTTGCAGAAAGTAAAATGTAAAAGAAAAACTCCCATTTAAGTTTTGAAATAAATAACTAGTGAATTTTCTTTTCCTTGCAAACCTATCCACTGTAGTCAGTGGATCATATTTGAGTGTTGAAAGCTACTGTGGCAGTTTCCACAGCAATCAAAAGCTCTTCTGAGTGAAGAAAATATTATGGCCAACTTGATCAAAATGAGTGAACAAAGTTCCTTCCTTCCTGTCTGAGTACACTATTGATATTTTTCAGCCAGGGCCTTTGGTGAGGGTCTGTATAAGCTTCTGAAAGCAAGGAAGGATCTTTCTCTGTCTTTCACTCTTCAGCTTCAGAGATGTGGGGGAAATGACAACCTTTCACCAGGGAAACCTGCATATAACTTTTAATATTGACTCTAAAGTGGACTATGGTTATATAAGGGAATCTAAGAACTGTGGGAAAAGCAGCCAAAAATATATGTGAGGAAAACTTCTTTTTTTTCCTGAATATAGAGGATAAATATACAGTTAATGGAAAGGAGCACTGTGAGATAGTGGCAGTGATGGTGTGAGTGAGACACACCATAGAGTGTAAGAAAGCAATTTCTGAAATTATTGCCTCTTGATTTTGGTTACTTCTGAATGTCCAGCAGTATCTTCCTATTTCTGGTTGCAAGACCTTCTTTTGCAATTGAATTTTTCTGAGAGATCACAACAAAAATTACACCTCACGTTTTAGCTTGAGAGCCAGCAGTCTGGGAAACAAGCAGTGGCCTGAAGGATTCTTTTGGATCTGAAAATATCATCAACAAGCATTTGGAGTACATTGCCCAGTTAAAAAGCACTTACGACACTGCATTGGTGCAATCTGTCAAAAACTAATACCTCTAGGCATAATTTTTCACTATTCATAATTTTTGTACTATTTTTTCTGGGAGAAAACATTCCAGAACCAGTGCTTTTAGAAATGGGAGGTGGAAAAAATTGCTCATTTTTTCACATTTATCACTTTTGGCTCTTTTTCCCCACCTGTGCTGTTTCCTGGGTAAAAACAACCTCAGAGCTCACAGGTGTCCTAAATATGTTCTTAATTGCTAGCATCCCTGTAAGCAGATAATTTAAAGAGCAGAAAGAACAAATGAAACTACTGGGCAATCAAGTTGAGTCTGTGCTGACCGAGTTTAGTAAAATACTCCTATCTATGTTAATTACAAGGGAAGACAATATTTTATTGTATTACTGCTCATGTCTCAAAAGATTCATTTTTGAGTTACCTGAATCTGGTGATTGTAACCACTTAATTCCCTGAGTATTAGTAGCTGTTTCATTATAATTGACCCATAATTTTTCAAATTCAATTTATGGATGAAATTTCATTTAACTAATGGAATTCATTTAATTATAGATTATGTGAGGCATATATGTTATTCAAAAAAATCTAATAATTTGTAACAAAGATTGATAAGTTTCAAAAGATCTCACTGGATACATTTTCATTATAATGTTCACAAAGTAACTAATAAATCATAAAAGTTCTTTAAATTTCTTCTTTTTCTTGGAGTATGCACACTGTTAAGTATTACAAAGTCAATCTCTTCTATAAGGATTTTACCCTTTCCGAAAGGGAGCCATTTCTGTGGAAAACCAAGTGTATTTCAGTTTCTGAACTGTTATTTGCGTCCCAATAGCTTTGAACAGCTTTCCATGTTTAAAAATATTAATCTGGGTTGGAGTATATTAGTATTACTTCATAAGTTTTCAGTTTTTAATAGATAAAGTGGATCCCAATCTAGCAAATTCATGACATATGCCAGGTGGTGGTAATTTGTTGAAGTAAGTTTTAGCTCCTTACTTTAAATGTCCTACACATTATTATTTCCTAGTTTCATACTATTATTACTAACTATATTCATTGGGGAAGGATTTTTCTGAGTTTTGGTCTTTTTTTTTTGTAGATAATTCACCTTGATGCATGAGCTGATCTGATCCCTTTGGTTACCATGGACTGCAGAAGCAATTTTTAAGCCAGGTTCCTTAGGTCTCTCCTTGTGCAGTAAGTGAAGGTGTGATGGCAGCATGAATGAGCAGCTGGTGTTTATTACTGCTTTTACCTGGTTAGTATGGACATATTAAAAGGAGGAAGCAAAGCTCTGGGCAAATTGTCGTATAAAATGATGTAAAAGTGTGAGGGGAACTCCAAAGCCAGACATTTATGACAGGTTGTTCTTGAAAGTGCTCCACTTGAAAATAACTTTCCAATATTGCCAATGCTTATAAAGAACAGAAGAGAAGTTATCTTTGTCCACTGGAATGGCTAGGAAAGGAGAAGTATTAGGTCTCACCAAGTAGGCAATAATTCAGCAGTTTAGTGTGTTGGCTGATTTGTGTGCATGTATATGAGACAGAGATATTTAATGTTAAAATAATTGTAGAATAAAATATTCTGATGCAGTATCAAATCTTCTGAAGAGCCATTTTAAAATAAAGCATTCTAACTCATAAGTATTTCAATTTTTTTTTGTAAGTTGCCAGAATTTCTCTTCGCATAGGTAAATACCATTTTATAGGTGGTTCCATTTTTTTCTAATCAATTCAATATTTTGAGGTTCCCTCTATAGCAGCTGGTAGTTGAATTCGCTTCTTTAGCTGAACAATCAGTTACCCCCAGGAGGTCTTTCTAGAAATTAAGGCCTTCTTCCCACCATTAGGGTGAGAATATTTTAAATTAAATGCTGCAAAGCATGTACATGTCAGTTGAGCATATATAGCATAAAACAGAGTAAGCATTTCCATCAATTGCTCTTAATACACTTTTGCTGACTCAGTGGTACTACCTCTCTTCTGTGACTAGGATAGAAAATGTTCCAAGTGGTGAAAAAAATTCTTAGTGTTCTTCTGTGTGAAGCAATGCAAATCCATGACTGGTCAAGTTAATTTAACTCAAGTTAAATTCTTTTCAACTCTAGTAGAATATATAATTTTGCTTAAAAATATATTATTTCTTTGAGATAAGATCTTAGCTTCTCTGGTCTTTGAGATAAATTAGCCATATTCCAAAAAGATTTTATCTGCTAGTATGTGAAAATGGCAAGCTCTCTTTTTTTGTTTTTATTAGGATTTTACATCATTTTAATTATAATAGTGTTGCTAAGTGGAAGTCAAAAGCAGGGGTTTGTGTTGATGCACATTAAAACTGAGATTCTTTCTCTTTTCTTACATGAGAGAAACTGTAAGTCCTCATACAGATCCACTGCATTTTCAGTCTTCCCACTGAAGCATCTTTCTGAGGAAATAGTCCATATACATGTCCCTAAAAATTGTATTGAGCAAAAATTATGTTGACTCTTCAGTTTGGCTGTTGCTCACGTATTATATCAACTACATTGCAAATTAAACTTTATATGATTTGGAATTATTGCCAAAATATCTTCAGCCAGGGGTGAATACATTTTAAGCCTTCAAAACCTGGGGAAGAAAAAGGCCCCAAATACCTTTCTTGCCAATTTCAGTATTGATGAGATACTGGATTGGACTGTGTAGCTACTAGGGACAGAGTGGATGAGGAAGAAGCCACTCAGTCCTTAATGACATTGGCCAGAGTTTTACCCAGAATGGAAAAAAGATTTCAGCTGGGGCTGATGTAGTCAAGTCTGAGAGAGTCTGAAAATTCTGTTTCCTCTCCCTCACAAAGACAGTAAACTGAACTTTGAAACTGTGTTGGACTGTGTGACCGCCTCTCAACAGCTTATATCTCAAACAGCTGATTAGAGATTAGTCACTAATGGTGGTTTTTCAGTAAGAGTGATTTCTATTAAAGATATCTTGTCGCCACTCCCCTGCTTTGGCATTTCAAAAATTTCAGCTTTTCTATAAGACTGGGATTCCACCATCCATTCTGTAATTAACACTTTGTCTTCTCAGAGATTACTGTCCAGTAAAGATGGGTGATATGCTCAAGGGCATACCTTGTGGAAAAATTCTTTAGCTGAATACATGAAAATATAAATAAAGAAATAGTCCAGAGAGAATCACTCACAGTTATACATGCATATAGAAAATCTAACATGATAATGGCAAAGTTAATTTGGTGGCAGTTCTGCTTCTTTCACTGTTGGCCATGACTCTTTCCTCCCATTTATGGCAGATACTATTTGATTTTGGTTTAAAGAGTTAATGTTTTTTTTATTAAAGTAGAACAGCTGTGTTGAAAAAGGGATATATTCCAGCCTGGGAGCAGAGTTTACTTGAGAAGACTATTCAGCTGAGGCTGTAGAACTCCTCAAAGGATGCCTCACTCTTGTGACAGTGATAGCAACCTTCTCCTGTCAGTTCCTGTTAGCCAATAGCAGTGTAACATTTCTCTTACTGTGAGTCTAAGAGATGATAGAAACTGTACTTTTTAATTAGGAAATATCATACATGCAGACACAAGTCTGGGCAGGAGCTCTGTTCACGTCTGCTTCATTTATGCTGCTGCCCCTCATTTCCCATTCTGTTTGTGTCTACCCTCTAGTCTTGAGTTGACCCTGATTTGAGGTATGGGAGAAGGTGAGGTTCTTTGTGGTGGCAAGAAAAAAAGTTTATATTAAACTAATTTTGAAGTTTAATTTCAGTTTTCCATTTAAAAAAAAAGTGTAAGAACTCGATTTTATGCTGAATACAATAAAATACCTTGATTTTAGGAGCTTAGGAGAAAAGCAAGGGCATGAAAAGATCCATTTGCAGAGAAAGAGTCTGTCCTTTTTTTGTGGTAACCTATTGATTAGGGCATGCATCCAGAGTGTGAGAGATCTGGACACCAGCTCCTTCTCCCATTAATATTTAATAATTATACAGAATGAAAAAGCAGCTAAGAGAAATTAAGAACCTGGCACGATTGCAGTGGCAGCACAGACCCTGGGGCAATGGGAGACTGACAGTCAAATACTGCCACACAGAAGAGTGATTTGAATCTAGGGCTCTTACACCCTGGCAGGTCCTAAATGTCAGGTTACTGAGTAAAGGAGGAACACCTTTTCTGATGATATATCCTACCAAAGTTTACCAACTCTCCTCTCTTTCTTCACCCTTGTTTACTGCATGGTAACAGGTCAAGAGAATGTTTGAAAAATTAGTCCTACACCTTTGACAAAGAATTAATGAAAAATAATATACAAGCTTTATAACATTGCCTCTGCCATTGTTCAGTACTGCTAGAGAGTGGTTTCAGAGGTATGTAGACATATTATAATAAAAATAACACCATTAGGATTTAAATTAGTACTGTATATTTCATGGAAAATGAGTTGGAAAGAGTCAGGAAGCTCTTGGCGAAATTTAAATAAATCTCTTTAAAAAACCCAACTAGATAGAATACAGGCAAAATAACTAAAGGCAGTATTAATTCAGAATTTAAGAATGGTAAGTATTCATCCATTCTTTTATACAAATGTATACCTATATGTATATATTTCTATGCATTTTATGGCATATATATTCTTTCAGCTATGCTTATTTTCCTTTTTCTTTTAAGTTTTTCACCAATAGAAAAGATTTTTAGTAATAATGTCTTTCTCTTATATGCAGCATATTCTTTTCTGTATTATCAAGCAGAATTGTTAATGAACAACAAATTAATGTACATATTTCGACTTACAAGCAAACAGATGTGATCAATTGGTTTGAGCGTATCCACAGCAATCCTTTTCCTACTTTCTACTTCCCTAAACTAAATTTGACTCCTTAATCAGTTTCAGATACAGAGATTTCAAAACCAAACAGGAGCAAACTGCTCAGAACCTAACTCAGATCCTGAGGCAGAAATCATCTAGCCTTGACTCACCTGTAAGGTGCAGAGAAAGAAGTCCCCTTAAGTTAGGTAGCTTGCTCCCAGTCTGTTGGAGCAGTTAGGTGCACTGTTTCCTCAGTGGAAAGCAGTAGGTGTATTGCAAGGTCTCTAAAAGCAGATTATGTCCAAATTTAGATAAATTTAATTTTCTTTCCTGTGGGATCCTTTGAAAACATCTCCACCCTTCCACTGATGTTACTGAGAAATGAAGCCACCGTGGCTGTAGGATTAAGCCACTCTAAGTTTTCAGGCAAAGTTAAATGTCTATGTTAAGCAGATACTTTTTAATGTTTTTTTTCTACAGCTTCTTCAGGTAGAGACTAGGATACAAATGCACACAATTTTACCACATAATTATGTTTGATTTTGTGGGCTGACAGCTGGAGTCAAAGCTGTCTGCATTTTGCTATCACAATACCTTTCAGAGGAGACTATAAATATGCATGAAGATGGAATGACAATAATCTTCTTTAGGTCAAACATTCATCCAAATTACTTGATTTTGAGAAGTTTTCTCAGAAATCCACTATTTGTTTATACAACTAAGGATGCCTATGCAAAAGAAAATATATGTTTTGTGTATTTAAATTGTAGGGTTGATCTGCTGTTCTTTATGGAACTTTGCAACAGTGCTTTTACAAACTGGCAGCCTCCACTGCCTCAATGAGCAGACATTTAAAGAAAGCTTGGGCAAACAGCAATAAAAGGGAAATTCTTCAGGAAGTACTGCTTTACCTGCAACTACTGCTTTACCTGTAGAAAAACAATATACATGGAGGGGTTTCTGATATCTGTAGTTTGGATTTTGCCCAAACATGAGCCAAGAGGAAGTGGACTGGAAAGTATCCTAAAAATTGGGAGCATGGAGTGCAGGACTTTACTCTTTCAGAAATATGTTCTGTATTTGGAACTACAGCTCAGAGGAAGGAACCCCTTCTCTCATGCTGGTTGAACTCCTAATTTATGAATCTGTAGAAATTTGGATCCTGCAAATACCTGTGCTTGCCTGCTTGATTTTAAGCACCAGCAGCACAGCTGAAATCAGCCTACCAGCATGCCTGGGGCTCAGGTGACAGAAGTCCTTTGCAGAGCGGGGCACATGCACTGGCTGTGCCTTTTAAGTGAGCCAGTATATAATGGTGGTGTCAAGGGGGAGGATGTGGGGCACTGGCAGCAGCAAAGGCTGCAAGTAATAAAAAGTGCTTTTCTAATTGGCTGCAATAATGTTTAAATTTTCTAATAAATAACCTGCACACACGTCACAAATAAGCCCTAGGTGAATGTTCCAATGGAAGTATTTATTTGGAGCACTGAACAGATTACATTTACAGAGTTATACTGCACAGCAGGGAAATCACTCTACATGGAGTGACAGGGTCTTATAGCAGTCCCCTTCACAGCAATGCACTTAGGCATGTGAGGATCGATTTCAGTGTCGTAGCTCAGGCTTAGTATTATGGATGTCTGTGCTGAATTGGGTTGTAGAGAGGTGGAGAAACTGAGCAACCTTTAGGAAAATATTTATAGGATCCAGGTGGGGTGTGATGAGACCAAGTACTAGTGAAAGAGGAAGACTGATTGCTTGCTTCCTTAATTTTATGCCCTTGCACTACAAGTATAACTGTCAAAATAACTGAGTTTAGTTTTTAAATGTGTTAACAATTGCATTCTACAGAAGAGAAAATGTGCTTTGTCAAGAGAAATATACTCACAACAATTAATTCATTTTTTAATTAAGAGATGTTGTACTATTTTGTACCTTAAACCATGCAGCTGCTAGTGTTTACTGCATCTCCCTGTGTATGTGTGTTTGGCCCTTCCATCAAAATGTTCTCCTCTGAGTATTTCTTTTTTTCCTGTTCTGTGCCGGGATGCATGAGGGAACAAGATGAAACCTGACTAATATTGTTTGGTAATACAGTTGTTTGCAGTTTATTTGTTCTCTGGTGGATTTTATTATAGCTGCTGAATTTTTACTCATTAGTTTAATGGTGGTTATTTTGCAGATTTCTTTTATTCTGTGTTTGAAACCTTATTCACAATACCACAGTGACTTGACTATGCTCTTCATGATGCAAAATTTAATTAGATACTAACTAAGTAAGTGGTACATTAAAATATTATTCAGATTGTTCAGGGAAATGTTTTGGTAAACATTTTCTTTGGAAGTTGACTTTTTGGTAAGGGAAATGGAAACAGACAAATGAATGCTGCTGTTTATTTTGTCTCTCAGCATGCAAAGGGTGAGATAGTGTGCATCTGAATTACATCTCCATTTGCAGTGGGAGAAAGGACCTTGCCATTAGAGGAATCATAGCATCCATTTGTTATGCAGTTCAGGTCTAGACTGCCTATACTGCAGTCCATCAAAAAGTATTTTAGGGGAAAGATGCTCATAATGAAGCAGGAAGCTCCACTGTTTGAATGATGATGATGATGATGCACTGCAGTTGCCAAAGCCACATAATACGCATTGCTGGAAAATGTCCCATAAAAAAATTTAAGCTGGAAATAAAGATATACATTGTGTGTATTTAAGTATGGCTCCGTTCACTAACAAGAGAGGCTTTAATTATACATGGGTTTTCACAAACAAGTTAGTTCAGAGAGTGTTCAATTCACAAAGGTCTCTTTCTCTATACTCTGGGCTCTCTGTTCTAAGCAGTTTTGCAGCTATTGAAACAGCTGCACAATTTTTGATTTGGTCATGGATACTTTTAATGTGCACATAAAATGAAGAGGAGAGGGAGGGAACATTTCTTTGCCAGCTCTATGCAGAAGAGTGAGCCAGCTTGGTATCTGAAGAATATTGAACGGGTCTGTGCTGACCTAATGGAGCCAGAAATCAGACCTCCCTAAGTCACACACACAGCTTTGATGTCAAGCAGTTTGCCAAGTGGCAGTACATCCTTCGTTGGCAAAACGGAGGGAGAGAGACTCGTTAAATAGGGAGGTGAATGGGAAGAGAAAAGGTCAACTGTTGGAAGGTGAAAACAGCATGTAAGTAAAGGAATTGGCAGAAATGTCAGAAATACAAGGGAAGAAAATATCTCTCTCCAGGCAGTGTGCTGAAACCTTTCAGAGATCTGTGGTCAACGCTGTCCCTCATCCCCCAAGTAAACTATTTCAGTACCACGAATCTCCTTTCTGCCCTTAAGGACTCCCTAGTTTGAAGCATCAGCTGCTTTCAGTTGAAATGTGGCCACAGGAAAATACAGTCAATGTTGTGGTGTTTGTGCACGTGCAGAGTGTGGAAATACTGCTATTGAGCAAGCACATTTAAACCAATGCTACAGATAAAGGGGAAACTGAAGTATGAGTCAGAGCTCCAACATAGAACTCCACCAGGAACTAGCATTCTTTGATGCTACCATTTGGCAAATTAATAACCCTGCCCTGTGAGAAGTTCATCTGGGAGCTGAACTGGAATAAGGGACAGTGTCTTAGGGGAATATGGAAGGAGTGAATCCTTCAGCATTACTGATGGGATTTTTTTTTGTCCTGTGTTAAAGATTGTGTTACTAGCTCTAAAAGGAACCCAAACCCAAATGCCATTCAGGGTTCTGGATGGGAAAGATGGCCACATTCGGGAAAGATGGCCACATTCAGGAAAGACAAAATGGGCTCAAGATACCTTATAGCAGAGACACGTTTCTCAAAGAAGTTATCAATTGCTTTTCTTGTCGTTCTAAAACCAGCAGAGTAGATGATATCTCATTAGTTAAGAATTTACATCTTCAGGCTCAGCTCCTGTGTGAATTACCTGTAGTGTCAGTGCATTGCAGCCTTTCACTACTCCGGGGAAGGAATAGAACTGCGATTTCTAGAACCACTTCATTCTACAACTTGTAAAAATGTAGCAACTTATCAAAAAGTATTAAAATTGGTAACATATTTGTAACTATTATCATGAGGAGTGCAGAGAGGTATGCATGCATGCCTGACAATGTATGCATACACAAATGGTGACAGAGCACAATCATCAGTTTCATATCCTTGGAAAACCAGACTAATTATAGTATTTAATTAAAAAAAAAAATCTGTTGATTTGAAAGGCTGTTCTAGCTATTGGAGAAGTGGCAATAAGATTGTAATAAATGAAGAATTTTGGAAATTAACTAGGTGTTTTAATATTTTGAGACTTTTTTGCTCCTAAGTATTTGCAAGACTACCTTAGTATTGCCAGCTTTATATTCTCAGCCCATGCCAAAACTCCAGTGGAAAAATTAAATGTAAATCTGAAAAAACATGCACCCCAAACCCTCTCTACTGAAAAAAAGCAAAATAACCTTATCTATGGATGCAGGTTTCTAGACAATATTTTCTCTCTCCCATTCCAGGCTGTGGCACTTAGAGTCTCTGGGAGATCAGGATGCCTTTCTGTCAGAGACGTGGAATGGATGATGCAGCCTTCTAATATCCTCTCAATTAGATGAACAAGACAGCATCATTTCTGAGGAAAGGATTTTCCCCATTTCCCTTCCCCAAAATAAGCATGGATACATGTGAGAATGTGTACCTGATAGCTGCAGGAGCTGTTGAAACTGTTAGGGAGATCCTAGAATGCATTCTTCCTGTGAGAGCTAGATTGGACAGGGAAAGACAAAAAAGCATTGCAGGAGATGAGGGTGGAATAGGTGACTATTAAGCCCCTGTTATGCATGTCAGGTTCAGTTCCTGCCTCCCTCTCTCCCCCATGGAAATGTGTTTAGTCAAGTGTCACTTTCACTTGCTAAGAGAGAGCATCAGTTTTCTCTTGTGCTGCGCTGTTTCAGGTTTCAGCAATGCTTGGGTTGTGTTGTTTTTAAATGTTTATATTTTATTCACAAAGCTTAACTGGGGGTTTTTCCTATCTTATTGAACCTATAGATAGGAAAGTTCGAAAATGCTAGCAAATTGCCACTAGGAAGTAATTTTTAAAGCATGAGGCACCAGAAATTGTATTTTGAGGACAAGAACCACAGTGCATGGAAGTGATATTGTGTTTCATTGCACTCATCATGACAGTGCCAGAGATAAGAGATACCTGACCTCATCTCACTCTCTTTTGATGGAGTTAAAGCAGGTAATATCAATCCTTTTATGTTTTAAAGACTAATGGAGTGATTGATGACACTAGAGACAGCATCTACTGTAACTTGTTTTGGACAGGTCTATCGCAACATGGAACTTTGTAAAGCATGTGTGATGCTGCGGGTGGCATGCATGAGATTCCTGCTCATGATTCATCAATGACTCAGACAAAACTGTGGGATCCCACTTCCTCCCTAGCAAAATTCCTTGTTGAAGACACTGTATCCACTGTTTCTGCTATCTAGTGCTACAGATGGGTGCTACTCTGTCAAACTTTCTTACACCAAACTGTATAATAGAAGTGCCTTTCCTTTGAGCTAGGGCTCAAACCAAAGAGGTTTAAGAAAGAATGTTGCAATAATGATCAAATGAGAAATATTGGAAAACTCAATAATGACTCCATTAGAACTGTGCTCCTTTGTTAATAGATTGGGTCAGATACCTCTCCAGGAAAAAAAAAAAATTCAAATTCATAGTGTGTGACTCAGCTTGTACCTATCTCTGTACATTTCACCAGTGAAACAGTGGCTGTGTGCCAAAGGCAGGTTTTCTTCAGAGTCTGGAGGAGGTGGTTTCTACCATGGGCTGGCCCAAGACTCTTCTGCAGAAGCCATGGCTGCACAGATTATGTTGATCCTTGCTGAATCTGCCTGGCTCATCCTATCTGACTAGCTTGGGATGTTATCATAAAATATGCTCCCAGTGAGATCAGCATGAGTTACAGTTATTTCCAAGAAGTAATTTCAATGCTTCTACTGTCTCAGTACTTCCCAGTAATACCTCTTCCAAAATTTCATGTGAAAGAAAAGAAAGAAGTATGAATTCATTTGTGAAGTCACTATGCTTCAAAGCCAGTTTCTTCTAAACACTTTTGATCTCAAGAGGTGGAGACATAGGAAACTTTTTCTTACATCAATAGGTTAGTATTTTTCTGTGGAGTCAGGGAAAGTCAACATTGGCATGTAACCATTATGGATTATGGGCTTTGCAAGCACATCCTTGTGGTGTGCCTGCGGATCTCCTTTAACACAGTGCCACTCAGTGACAGGGACGCAGCATGGCGAGGGGAGAGGAATGCAGATTCCATGAAAGGGCAGACACCTGCCATAAACCAACTCATTTATTTTCACTCTGCTGGGGGCCGGAGCACAGCAATTTGTTTTGGTTTCAACTGGATTTGGTTGGGTTTTTTACACAGACAGTTTGGAAATAACTTTTTGCTTCCACTTATCAGAGTTTATAAGATTATTACTGGTTGAAGTCAACATGCCTCTAAGGTTAAAGCCTTTCTTTCACTTGTATATTTACACATCCTCTTCAACATTTCAGACATCTCTCTCTCATGCTTTGCCTGCAGCCTATTTTGTATTTTAAATTGTCTTCAGACTTGAGATGTAGCTTGTTGAATCTGATCTAATAAAATGAAAATTAGCCTCAGAACTAGGGTACAAGAACTGGGCTCCTAAATTTTTCTTGATTGTATCTTGAGTCCCAAGCTACATTCTCTAAATTTTACATTGTGTGAGCTTTCCAAGAGCATGAATATCCCTTGTAGGAGGCACTGCTAGTGATAAGGTTTTCCTTGCATAATATTCCCTGACTGTAGGTTTTATTTTCATTACAAAAATTTAGAACTCCAATTCAATACTACTGATGCTGACTGGCTAGAAAATATTGTCTCTGTCATGAATTTGATAAACTCTACATTAAAACTGCTCCTTCAGAGGTTTTGTCCTCATTTTTCATGTGGGAAAGATTTCTTATTGTTGCTGTAATCAATAGAAGAAACTATTGTCATCTCTCATGTACATTTATTATGACAAAAACTTATTTTATGACATGGCTGAAACTCTCTAATTTCCCCCACAAGTGGCCTAATAGGCTTCCGGACCTTGCTTTACTCCCCTAATTTCCATTCTAAATGTAGGCCTTGACTGTCTAATTGTCTCCTATGACAGAAAAATTATATAATCACTAGAAGAAGGTTAATATGGAAAGTTATCTAAACTAATACTACAAGTTATATTTATGTTGTCCCACTGGTGAATATGAGATCAGCTATCAAGTTTTTGGGTAAGTTTCATCCTTTTTAATAGTTTTAGAAATGATAGTAGTTAAAAGATCCCTTCTACTGGTGATTGCTTTGCACTTTCCCACCATTTGCAGTAATAATTGCAAAAGCAAGTGGTGGAATGTGAGGTTTTAACCTGTATTTTATGGGTCACAAATGGGCTCTAAACCCACTGCAGTCTTGCAATTTCATCTAGAGATAATTATTAGATAATGCCAGCAGTAAATTATTTGCTGCTCATATACTTCCTAATAGTCACTACCCACAGGTAATTATTTCACCATTTTAAAGAGAGAGTACATTTGGAACTATTAGGTATCACTTTTAGGCACTATACACACAGTGAGCAAGCCATTGTCTCAGCACTGCCATCCAGAAGAGTCCTTACCTGTATGGCAGTGCTTCCTTATCTCTGATACATCTCATTACATCTGCTCTGGGTTCACACAGGTGTAAGAGAGGCCAGAATTTTTGTCCTAAATGCACCCATGTCTCCATCAAATACCTGTGAGGTTTTTAGTTCAGAAAACCTGTTTTGGTGCAGCTGACTTCTTCAGTTGGAATTACTATCTTACCTGATACAGTAAGAACTCATACAAGACAAAATTTTCTGTCTTAAGGTAGAACTCAAAGGCTGAAAGAGAGGTCACGAAGCCATTTTGATGGCACAAGTATAAAGAGTTTAAATTCCCTATATTTTGGAAAATATTGTAAAAATAAGGAGGATTGTCAACTTGCTTTTTTAGAAAAACTTAGCTTGCTTGGTGATAGCTGATGTTAATAATTTTACTGGAGGATAAAACCAACTACGTCATAATTTACAACTTACATGCAGAGTAGACAGCACTTTATTTCTAATCAAATCCATATTCTATTTGCTTGTTCACTCCAGAGATCAAATCCACCTTTTCTCTTTTAAATAATAGTCAATCCAGGCAACTCAAATTGTTTCCATGCTACCACAGACCTGTGTGCCACACACAGAACTGTTCTCTTATGGTCAAGTAATTTAAATGACAAATTCAACAGCAAATTAAATTAATCCAAAACACACTCTTTACCTCCATGAAAGCAAGACTGGAATGAAAAATAACAGGACAGCAATTTCACTGTTAATGTATTGTGCTGAACGCTATTCATGAAGTTGTTTTTGTCTCTGACAAAATCACTTAGAAATAAAAAATATAATTTCAAGGGTAGTCTTGACTGAAGCATTCAATATCTCTGTGAGGAAAAGGTCTTCCACCGAAGTTTTTACAATACCTTACCATGTTTAGTAATGGCATCCAAAGGAAGGCTACAGAGATGGTGAAGGGCCTAGAGGGGAAGCTATACAAGGAGCGGCTGAGGTCACTTGCTCTGTTCAGCCAGGAGAAAATGAGACTGATACTGAGGAGGAGACCTCATTGCAACCTACAACTTCCTTGTGAGGAGAAGAGGAGGAGCAGGCACTGATCTCCTCTCTGTGCTGACCAGTGACAGAACCCAAAGGAATGGCCTGAACCTGTGTCAGGGGAATTTTTTGCTGGCTATCAGGAAAAGATTTTTTACCCAGAGAGTGGTTGGTTTCTAGAACAGCTTCCCAGGAAAATGGTCAGAGCATGAACCTGACAGAGTTCCAGAAGTGTTTAGACAATGTTTTCAGGCACATGGTGTGATTCTTGGGGTGGTCGTTTGCAGGGTTGGGAGCTAGACTTGGTGATCCTTCTAGATCCCTTTCTACTCAGGATATCTGATGATTCTATGATCCAGACACCTCTTCTAGGTAAAATTCCTTTCTGTAGATATATCCTACAGCATGATGCCTCTTATGTTTTTGTGTTGGGATCTGGAACCTCTCAAAAATAAAATAAAAAATCGTCTAAAAAATCTGTGACATTTGTAAAACCTAAAAAAATCCCCAAAAAACCTCAACCCAATGAAACAACTCCTGATCCATTCTGATTACCAGTAACATTAGCTGAGTCATACTAATAAAAATATACTCACTCCTCAAAACTGACGCTTAAGGAGTTCCCCTCTACTGAAACCACCAAAGCCAGTTCTCTGTTAAGCGCTTTTGGGAGTGGACTTTCCATTGCTGGATACATGAAACAAGTCCCAAATCCAGGGAAACTCTGTATCTGTATCACCACTTTGGGTTTGAATTCCTCCTTTTTCAACAAGATTCACTGCTCAAGCAGATACCCCTTACTAAAACTCCTGCTGGCAGATGGAGGGTACTTGTCAGAGCACTGCCTGGAAGCTCACAAGGCTCCCTGGCATGGTATCTGTGTTAGCATCTCTTTCATGAGTTCTTAAGTCATCCCAAATTTTTAAAAGACTTGTCATTGTTTCTCAAATAGATTAAAGCTTCTTTACATTTCAGGCTACCAATGCTGCCTTCTTCATGAGTTAGGGGATGTTAAACACCACTAAAAATTGATAAAGAATCAAATCGTTGCCTAATTTACAAAATAACAGTCAACTAACAGACACCACATTAAAAGGCTGATCAGCCTTCAACATTATTGCAGTGCTTATTTTTTAGATCATTTTTAGTCTTTGAAATGTCAAACACAGTGATCCATCTGAGTTGCAAAGGTAGATGAACATACACAGCACTGTCATTTGCTTGAAGAAGAGTTGAAAGCAATTGCACATGGATTCACTACAGAACTTTTACCTATTCTGCATAAAATTTATGAAAAACAGTGTTACCAGCCAGCCCCACTTCTGCTACTCAATTGGTTTAACTTTTGAGAGGTATATGCACTTTTTAGCTAACATTCACTCAGGTAAATCCAGGGTCATTGTACTTGCCCCCCCTCCTGACCTTTTTGTTGCTGAAACTTTTGAGCATACAGCCCTTATCACACATTTAGAATCATAGAATCATAAAAAAGCTTTGAGTTGGAAGGGACTCTAAAGATATCTAGTTCAATCCCCTTGACATGGACAGGGACACCTTCTACTAGACCAGATTGCTCCAAGCCCTATCCAACCTCGCCTTGAACACCTCCAGGGATGGGGCATCTACAGCTTCCCTGGAAAACTTGTTTAGAATCTCACCACCCTCACAGTAAAGAATTTCTTCCCAATATCTAATCTAAACCTGCTGTCTTTCACTTTCCATTCCCTCTTGTCATGACACTACATGCCCTTGTGAAAAGACCCTCTCCAGCCTTCTTGTAAGCCATATTCAGGTACTGGAATGAGCTCCAAGGTCTCCCTGGAGGCCTCTCTTCTCCAGGCTAAAATGCCCCAACTCTCTCAGCCTGTCTTCATAGGTGAGGAGCCCCAGCCTTCTGATCAACTTAGCAGCCTTTTCTGGACTCATTTCAGCAGGTCAATTTTTTTGTGTTACATTTCTAATACAGCTCTGAAGCTTTGCATGGTAATACATTTTTAAAGCAGGGGCCCACACCGAATTTCCTAGAGCCATATTTGAGTTCCCTAAAAGAGCTGGGTTTCTGCAGCCAGAGAACCTTACAAACAAGTATGCTCACCAGTTCTGTGTACACAAGTGCTGGGAAACTAATGAACTCTGGGAATATGCAGCCCAGCATATGGGCTCTGTAGAAATTGTAACTTCTAAATGGAATTTTTTTGATCGACTTTGTTACTGGTTTTCTTGCCCAGGCTTATGCTGTACAGAACCCATGGTTCAGAGCTGCAAGAAGGAAGTAAGCTTGATATACTTGAAGGAGTGGATGTTTGGGTTTTATGTGCTCAGTTCTGAGAATCCTTTTCTTGCTATAGCTGCCCCAGACAAACTTGCTTCCTTCCTGCAATGCTGAATTATGTCAGGAGCAACAGGCATACAAAATGTTTAATATTGTTGAACCAAAAAAAGGAAGATTTCCTGAATTATGGAAACAGAAGAGGGACTCACACAGAAGCTTCCTCATAGCTCAGCTAAAAGTCAATCAAACACGTGACACAGTTCTATTGGAAACTAAGCTTCATTAACTCTGGTGCTCATGGTACTACTTGTTTTTAATTAAATTACTAAATAAGGGATTACATGCAGGGACTGCACTGATACTGTAATTGCTTCCAGCGACGAAATTCAAATTTCAGGCCATGAGGTTCTGTATACAAATGGATTCTTTATCTAGATAGAATGTAGAGCTGCAACCAGTTACAAATATGGCAATATCTTTATTCACAGCAAAAGGGCTGTTCTGGCATTAGTACTATAAGTACTATGATTATTGTGTGACCTTTTCAAATAAACATGCATTTAAACATGCACTCATATCAATGCATGAGTAATAGAGAAAGTTGAGTTAAACTTGTATAGAAATAACAGCTATCAGTTTTCTTCAGTTATTATTTGAGTATGAGACATAAGCATCCATTTTAACAAATTTGGTGTTTGCGAAGCTGGTAAGGAGTGGCATGAGCATATCTATTCTGATCTCTATATTAACACCAGCTTTAGAACTTCAGTCAGCAGTTTCTGCATCATGTATAGTAATTTATGGTTGAATTACAGCACAGCACTTAGGAAAGAGTTGCAGGAAGAGGATGCATAATGCTCTTTTATGTTCTCAATGCAAAACAGGCAGTGAGGCAGGTTGTTCCAAAGCTGCAGACTCAGGAGCTGAAAATGCCTGTGTGCAAGAGAGAAGCACGGACACAGCCATTCACTCAACAGAGAACTGGTTCAGCCTTGTTCTTAAGGAGACATCAAATCTTAATTTAAGAATGCCATATAACAGTGAATTATTGTCTAAATTATTCTTGTTAAAATTTATCCCCCCCTAGTTTGAAGAGCTTTCTGTTTACGGAGAATATGTTAAGTCACTGCCTCATCTTTTTTTAAAAAAAATAAACTAAGAACTACTTACATATGTTCATTAGGATATGTTCTTCAGTTTTATCTTTATTTTGGCAGTATATTATACATATATATATACACATACACTGCATATGCCGTATCTACTGTGGTGCAACTAAGCATCCGCCAGCTGCTCACTCACTTGTCCTGCAGAGGGATGGGGGAGAGAATTGGGAAAGCAAAAACTAGAGGACTACCGTGGGTCAAAATAAATACGGTTTAATAAGTGAAAGAAAAAAATCACAAAACAAGTGATGTAAAGGCAATCGCCTTCCACCAGCAGATCGGTGCTCAGCCAGCCTCTGAGCAACCTTGAACTACTCCCCAGTTTTACTGCTAAGCATGACACCATGCAGTCCATCAAATGCCCCTCCAGTCCCCTGAGGCCAGCTGCTCTGGCTGTGCCTCTGATGCCTTAAGTTTTAGCTTTTGTATTTTCCAGATCAGTACTGCTTTAATGTATAACTCTAAAACTCCATAGTCTGTCAGCTACTGTCCTACCATTTTACTCAGACAAAACAACTTCTCTCTAGGCCCTAACTTCAAGGAAACCCTGTTTTTCCAAGCCCCCCAAAAATGTAAAGAACCAAAAGCAGCAGGAGAGAGGGGGATGAACTGAAGAATGGGAGTCCACTACCTGAAGCTGTAATTGGACAATTGGCTTCTCATATGCAGGTGGACCAAGCTTATATCTGCCCGAAAAACACGTGTTAGTCATCTATCTTGGGTGTAGCCTCTGCGAGACTTGCATTGCCCAGGGTGTACCCTGTGAAGCCTTTCAATAAATACCTACCTTATTCTTTTAACTCTGTCTAGCTTCTGTTCTAAGTAGCCTTCTTCGGGAATCACCTCCTTCCAACCTCTCATCCGCTCCCAGCCTCCTCACTGGTGGAGAGGACAGTGAGAAACAGAGAAAGCCTTTGAAGCTGTTCAAGTACTATCAGCAGCCTCTAAAAAATCAGTGAATTATATACAGTTTTGGTCATCAGTCTAAATCACAGCAGTACATGACCTGCTATGAAGAAAATTAACTCCCTCTCTTATTGAAGAAAAGGAAGCTGGGATTTGATTTCTTTGGTTCACAGAGAACTGATATCCTGATCCATGTATCTGTGGAGTAAGGCTACAAGTTGAAATACCTATAGCAATAATGCAATCTAAATTGCAGTGGATGATATTGAAGCTGAAGAAGAACCTGCCTACAAATTTTGACAATTATATTCTGCAACAGAGAATAAAAAATAATGAAATACCACTAGTACTGGAGGAAGATTATAGATCAAGAAAACATCTATTCCATTACACCTCAGTAAAGAAAAAAAAATATAAACCGCTTTTCTGATGTGATAACCACATTTTAAGTTGGTTTTAAGACAATTTTGATCCTTTATCTCCTTTTTTTGGGGAGGGACACCACTTTTTACCTGTAAGTCCTGTCTCTATCTCTGCCTGCTTCCTTGAAAATGTCTGTTCAAATTCCTTAAGTATATGGCTCATCAAGCCACTAGTCCGTGCCAAGTTATGTGATAAAAATCTCATCTGTGCAGGCACAAAAGTGCACAAATGAGGAATGGTAACTAGGGTAATCAAACTAAAGCCCTGCCTAGCAACCTCCAGCCCCATCACCGAAGAGATGGTGGACCCAAGGGTGAAGCCCATCATCACCAGTCAAGGAAGCAGATCTCCAGAACACCTTCTGGACTGAGGGAGATCACTTCTTAGGGACATGGGGCATGGGATGCAAAGGAAGAGTGTCTTAGGATTTCACAAGACCTGCTGTGTGACGGTCAGAGTAGGAATGAGCTGGTGAATAGGCAAAATGGCCCAGGAGCCATGGGATATCTACGGATAGGACCACAGGAAAAGCTGACTACTGGAAGCACCACAAGAGCAAGAGTCCTATCCAACTGCTGGACAGATCTTGTGGGTTGGCTGAGAGTGTGGGTGTACATGAGACACGTGGAGAAAAGAGGATCCAGGGGCAGTTTACTGGCATGGCCAAGCCCAGCTACTGGACGTATCAATGTTACATACATATTTGTATTTTTCCCACAAGCAAGCCTTCATCTTGACCAGACAGAGAACAGGATGAAACCACAAGGGCCATTTGTGTTCATGTGTGTCTGCCTGTGTTAATCTGTGTGGTAGGACAGATATCTTTATTTATACATATGTACTGTACACACACATTTGTATATCTGCCTACTGGGAATACATTCCAGCCTCATCACTGGTCAGAGCTGGGCTTCTGAAGTTGTGTCTCTTTGGAGACCTCAAATCTGAAAACCTCTGTGAACCTCTAGTGACATTTTGATATATTTTACAAATATTGAAGACTTCTGGATTAACTTTGATTAGACATACAGAACCATAGCAGCAGTGACCTTTGTTTAGTTAACGCTGAAGGTTCCTTTTCATTTATCCCTTTACTAATGCATGCCCTTCTGCCATATCTATGTATTTGACTTTGAAAAGATATCTGTCAACTTACTTTGCTAGAATAGAACTTCTTTCTCTATGTTGGTAAAGCTCATCCAAGTTGAGTTATCTTCTGCCAGACAGACAAGAAATTCCACTGTCACTTGTGGGGTCTATCTCTTTGCAGCACAGTGGTGGCACTGCATGTGGAAGGAAAGCTGTGTACAGCATACACAGATCCCACCTATTTTATTATTCATATTAACCTCCATTCATTTTATGTGAGCATTTTGATTCAAGTATAAAGCAATTTTTTATTATATAATATGCTTTATTATTATTCTTCCACCTTACACCCTGAAAGGTCCCAGAGGCCTCCATTTCTACAATTTGACTATTTGCAGTGTTTCAAAGTAACCATGGGGTGCCTGTCCTTTTTAGCATCTAATTACACTTTGTAAGGGCTTGATTACCAAAATGCATTAAACAATAATTAGATAAGGATAATTTACATCCAAACAATAAAGTTGAAAAGAACAATATAACTGGTAATTGGCCTTGACCAAGGTAAATAATGTCCTCTTTTTTTATTTACATTTGGTTTTCCCCATAAACTGCCTACCGGGTTGTACAGAAGTAAGAGGCTAGCAAAAATCTGAATCCCCATCCATCAGTATTAATCTCACACTTTACTGAGGCCCCATCCATTTATCTTTCCGACACAAATTAGAAATTCAAGAGTTTTAACAAATGAGCCTGCAAATGTAAACTTATTAGGCCATATATTTTTACTACACACTGTGCAGTGCCCTCCACAAAGCTGTCCCTTCAGAGAGTGTTTTCCTATTTTGTGTTATTGATGGCAGCTAACTAATCACATTTTTAATGTTGTCTTTGGGGAGGGCTGTTTGAGTGAATGTGCAAACTAAACTACCCAGAATAAATCTACCTTATTAAATGCTTGAAATTATGTGTCTTTTACGATAAAGAAACTCTCGAGCATTGTTACATTTGCTAACCTTCTTTTTTGTAGAAATCAAAAGACTAGGATTAATTAAAATAATACATCAAAACAGGAGTTTGTACAGAATGTGTCTGTGTGTGAGAGAAAGGCCAAGAAAAATTGGTTAATTGGTCTCTTCATCCCCTCTCTCTTTCCCTCCATTGAAATATCTTTTAAAATTGCTTTTAAACTAACCTTTGTTAGCAAAATGTTATCATTATCTATGCTTTTGGAGAATTTACTAGTGAACAGATCAAAATGCAAACCTTGAGACACAGCCTTTCCGCACTTGTCACAAGAGTTTTTCATAGCTCCTGCATAGTAAGGAGACTCTGAACAAAGCATTTCCGATTTTATAAAATCTGGTTACTTTACTAGTATTTTACTGAATTTCTGGAGGCTTCTTTTAAATGATACATTTAGTAATCTATCTGGTTTTCTAAGGCATACTTGTTTGTATGCCTTTAAATTAGTATAATTTTAGAGAAGACTGGGAGGGGAAGGGACTGATCTGAATGGCATAGGCTTTTTTAGAAGATAATGTTTAAAATCCTTTAATACACACAGATAAACATCTTTGAACGATAACATCCAAGCTGTTTTATGTCATCATTCTTAGCATTTAACAAATTGATATAATTACTTAAAGAGCCTTTACTACTTTGCTAAAAGATTGTTTAAATAATTTTAACCAGTGATCAGTGGAAATGGTAATTGCTCTTTCATTACTGTCTTCCCAGAGGCAAATACAAGTCTGGGTGATATCTGGGTTCTTATCTTTAAAAATAAGGCCTATTGTTTGTTTCAAAAATTTGAGCAATGAAGCTGGTTTGGTTTCTTGAGGACCTCTAGGAGTGCTCAGTGTAGTACGTATCATAACTTACTCCTGTAGAAAAGGCAGAAAACATTTTCTCATTTTTCAGATAGATAGGAAATGAAACCTAGAGCTAATAATAATAGTTTTACAAAGCAAGGCAGGGCATTTAGTTTAGTTTTCTTTACATGTATAACAGTCCAGTGCCTACTTCTGCCCTCCTTACCATTTAAAATCAGATTTCATTTGTAACAGACATTTTACAGAAGGGGTTCCATGAAAATGAAAATTATGCACCACAGTTCTTGATATCAGTCCAAAGAAAAAAGACCTTCAACACAGGACAAGAGAGGCCTTGTGAAAACTATACAGATTTAGGCTTAGTTTTCTCTACTTTTTCAAAAATACTCCACTTGGTGCAATGGATCAGTAGGTAATTATTTTTCTTCTCTTAATTAGACTTCAGATTCTGCAATACTTGGCAATTAATAAATGGTTTGGACTCTTTTGTTTCATCTTTGTTTTTACATTAAATATATGCTTTTGCAGCTGTTGTCACAAGCAATTCGCTTATTGGATGAGGTCACATTTTTAGCAAATTGCTTGAAATTTTGTATGATTTTTTTTTGTTATTAATATGCACCAACAGAGAACCCTGTAGATAACACTACAGTAGTAAAATTATCCAGCAGAATTTCAGAGCAATGAATATTCTGCCATTTCAATACAATATATATCCTATAAATAGCACTCTAATGGATATGAAATTACAAATACTGTTATGTTGTCGAAACCCTATGGCTTGTGCTATAGAGGAGGTCAGGCAAGATGATCATAATGGTCCCATTTGGCCTTACGATCTATGAATTTCCAAGAGTTATAGGTCTAGTTTAAGTGCACCCTCAGCATGAGTTGCCTTATTATTTAGCAGAAAGGGGGAAAAAGTAACCTTGTTCATGCTTATACGATAATGCAGTAGGTCAACACACATTTTACCCATAGGGTAAGGAAGTTTACTTTTTTATGTAAAATGAACAAGCAATTTAATATATGTCTTTCCTTATATGTATCCCAGACCACAGAGATGTGTATGTGTAACCTGCTAATCATGTCTGTGTGTGCTTATTCTTTTGCATTTAGCTAGCTATAGTCAAGTCATGGGAAGGAGGTCATCCTTGTATAATAAAATATACAGGGAAAGGTGGAGCAGTTGTCTCTCTTACATGCTGATAAAGATACTTGAATTTAAAGCAAAACAAAATGGAAGTTTGTTTACTCTAACATCCAACCTAAGAGACTGAGGCAAGGAAAAACCTTTATTTACCCAAGCAGACCTGGGAAAATGAGAAAATCCCCATGAATTACATGAAGGTACTTACAGAAGCAGGGGAGACTGTTTTTAATCAAACATCAATAGATATCTAGTAGAAGAATAAATGAAAAGTGCACATTTTATTACAGCTGAGGGAATATGGCAAAACATTTTTCACTAGTACTTGTTCAAAATTTTAAACGCATTTATTGCCCTCACTCTTTCACGTTTCTCTCACTTGCCTAGCAAAGCATTTTATGGATAAGGATATTGAAGGATATATAACTTAAATTCTGCAAATTAGTTCCTGAAATTATAGATCGGACATTTACATCAAGAACTAAGTTTGGAGACCTGCATATTCCCATTTACTTAGGAGACAGATTAACTTAATGAAGTTCAGAACTTAACTTCCCTTTTAGAAACTGCCTTTAAGCCCTACTATCACAGGTATTTTGACAGAAAATTCACTCTCAGACCTGATATTTTGTTTTCTAGCTGTTTAACTTGCTCCCTTCCATTCTCTGTTCTACTTCAGAATAAATATAACAATACACACAACTAAGTTCAGACAAATGCAAAGGAGGTAAAACAAGGGATAAGGATTACTTTTTTAATGAATGCAAAAATTCCAGGATTTAACAATATCCATGCCTGAAGAAGTTAAGTCAGAACCAAAGCAAGACATTATTTTGTATTGCTTTCTGGTTAAAATCTGAGAAAATAGTCTTATCCATAAGCATAGTTTTTTCTAAGACCAATATGGCATACAAGCCCAGATACTTAATTCAGTTCTATCAGTTTTAACATATCTACGGAACTGTCAGATTAAATCATTGCAAGGTAAGATGAGATAACAGTTTAGCAATAAACATGAGCCCTGCTGCTGAAGAACAGGGTAACAAAGTTGTTATTCTTCTCCTTGTATGAAAATAATTGATTTTGAAAACACTACCTATTTCCTTGAGTAGAAAAATCTTCTGCCTCTTTGGTCACAAAGATATCCCAGGATATTTCAGCTATTGAGATGTATTTTGTAAATGGGAGAAGCTGGGAGGGAACATTAGATTCACTCCGGAACATCTTGTTGAAGGTTACTCAGAGTAACTTAAAAGATATAACAACATTCTGGAAATTTGCAAGTGATCATTTCGTTTTGGACCAGGAGCTGCTACTTCATTGATTTTCAGAATCAAACCAATTGGCAGCACAGTTGCAGTTTTTCAAGTACAGAATGAAGTTTTTTATTAATTAACTTAAATTAATTTCTTGAATTTTTGCCACTTCTCAGTTTGATGCTGTGGGCTTGATATGCTAATGAATAGTCTCTTCCAAACATCTGTATCTCTCTTTTCCAAACATTTTATTTTGCAAATATGATTTAAGTGTTTAGTGTAACTCACTGGCAAACTTGAGAAAGAGGGCAGGAAACGAGGTGAAGTTTAAAAAGCTGTTAATGAGGAAGGAGATAAAGTAGTATGATGTGAAGGAAGGATGACAAAAAAGAAACTGATAGTATTCTAGAGATCACAAGCCAAAAGTAGGAGCACAGAGTACAGCACAAGTTATTTCTCCAGGTGCATTTTTAATTACAGTAGAATTCAGTCTCAAAAATGAGAAGGACAGTGTTCTCCAAGATACTGGTTTGTGAATGATACAATCTGATATTGCTGCAGTTAAATACACCGGGCTTTGTCAAAGGCCTTTAAGAGTTCAGTTCATTTAGCTTTGTGAAATGAAGGCTGCTACAATGTGACAGCTTTTGATGAACATATCAAGGAAGTAAACATCATGATGGGAGAAAAGTCATTTAAAACAAAGGACACCTAACTACAGATAATCTGAATGAAAGTCAGTTTAGGCTACAAATTAGATAAATGAANTGTTTGGTTGGTTTTTGTTTGTTTTGGGTTTTTTTTTGGTACAAACTTACCAGAGAAACAGTTGAAAATATCCTACAGATTTAAGATACATCTTTGATCAGTTTACAAAACAGATTACATCCTACTACTACAACTGTTTTCCGTGAACTTCGCTTGACATGAAAGTCATTTTAGGGACTTCTACCCCTTCACAGACACAATAAAACGAAATTAAGGATTTTAAACCAAATAATTTCAAATTTTTTTTCAACAATATTTCAGTCATAGCTACTGAGGAATATTTTTTCCACTTGAAAACAATTATTTTGATATTTTAGAACTCCTAGAAAAATATAGATTTTTGTTGTACATCTAAATACCAGCTTTTCTTATCAAGTTGTTTTTAGAAACCTTCAATTGTCTTGATAGATTTATATTCACACCTATGTTTTATCATCTACCTTCTTAAATGATGACAATTATGGGCATTGAGAGTATAACCAACCAAGGACAATACCAAAGGGATGGATGATTTGGATTTGTAGATGATTCTACAGTTTTTTAATAGATAATTGTTTGGCTGAACCTCCTCTTCCTTCACAAAAAGCAACATGATATTCAATTGTTCAGTTAATTGTTGATTTCTCGATATAAATCATAAGAAGTGTTTACAGCTAAGTAAAGAGAAAATATTCTGAATTAGAAATACAATAGCAGTTGTAGGTACATTTGGAAAGGAAAGTCAAACCCCAGAATTTTGAAAAATCACAATAATTTGAACAATACTTCATCCATGATCTTTCAATGCCAGTTCAAAAATGGGTCTTAATGTCAAATGAATACAGCATCTCTGTAATAAGCTGCCACAAAATACCCAGAAATAAAGAGCGTGTTTTTATTTACTATTTCCACTTCAGGAGAAAATACTAGCTTTCATTTTAAAATAATGTATCTCCCTCCTATACATGATCAAGAGCAAAGACATTTTCCAGGTTTACAGAAGGACAAGATAAAAATGGCAAAATGCAAAGGCATATACCAGTAACAGACTGCAAAATCAATTTAAGAAGTGCAACTGCAGTTGTCTTTCCCAGGTTTTTAATTATGTGTTTGTTTGCCATGGTGGCCTAATTTAGTCAAGTAGATGAGCCAACATTAAAAGCTGGTAGGAGAAGTAAGTAATCCCCAGGGTGGGCTGCTTGTGTAGAGAGTTTAAAAGCTACATGTACAGAAGCAGAAGCCAAGGCAAATTTGAGAAGGGGGTCCACATGATAAACAGTGAAAAGCCAGCAAATCAAATTTTTCACAATTAGTTGAACAACAACTGTGACAGGTTCAGCGCTTAGCATTTTCATTTGTGTGCTCAAATTTGGTTATCTGTCCTCTTTTATGCAAATGTGATGTGACAGGAGAAGCTGGGAGCACTCAAGCAGGCCGATCACTCACAACAGGAGCTAGGTCTGTACAGCTGAGAGGTCTGGATTAAATGGACTGAGTGCTGATGGATAAATGACATAACCCAGGCTGAAAGCCTCATGAAGTGATTTAGAACTTCCACAAGATGATGCCTAGAATATAAATTGTATTTTATTCTCAAATGTAAAAACAGAGGAGAGAAAAACATCAGCTTCTGCTAGCAAATAACCATACTTATAATCTAGCTAAATCCAACATGCTTGTTGCCTACTACAACAAGGAACTTGGGAAAACTCTAATAGGTATCTCTAATAATTGCTTATACACCAACCTTGTAACTCTACAACTCACTGTGATGTTTTTGTGCTTGCATGGAGACTTGGGAAGCTGATTAGGCAATTAAATCATTCAATCTACTTTGACAGATGGGAAAATGGCTGATGAAATACATGCACAGAAAATATTTTCACAATGTACTTGCAAGTAATTTGGTAGCAGAAATTATCAGGTCAGAGAATTCTATCCTACTGCAGAAGGTATAACACTTAAGATGATGTATTGTGTTAAAAGCATACTTATGCATGAAGGGCTAAAGGATGAATTATCTGTGTAGAGCTCTCCCTTTGCCAGTTTATAGGAAACTGAAATTGTAGAGGAAGGCACACAAGAAAAGTATCGCAGCTTCCTGTTCAACTAGACCACTGCGTTATTGCTAGGTTAACTTTCAAGACCGTTGGTAATACTCAGAGTTCTTCAAGAGACCTCCAGACCTTACTAATGATAGGAAAGTTTGAATAAAATCATCTATGTGAATTTCAGCTTGAAGATTACTATTAATTTTCTTTAATAAGGTTTCTTCTAACTTGGTATCCCACAAGACCACCATGTATTTTACACCTTTCATTAAATCCAGTAGTTACTATGGTCTACAAAATTTTAATTGTTAATTGCCATTTATTTGCCCATTAGTTAAAGTACTAGGATTTTTATATTTTTAGTACCCATTCCCTCTTTCAGTTAGTGACATTTATCTTTAGAGAGGATGGATTCCTTGCAGAATATTGTTGACAATTGTCACTGCTTTTGAAAAGAACAGATTTTCTTTAAGGTCCCTCCCTCTACCAGTGGAAATCATATTACCTACTGTTGGACTAAGCTCAACAACTCAGACACATCTAAATTAGTGAAACAAACAGGTCCAGCATACATCATAGGCACTGGAACCCTACTGCTCCAGTATAGTATACAACTATTGTTGTAGTAAATAGAATTATTATGTTGTTAGGCCAGAGCACCTCAGAGACCCAGATGAACTATCCCAAGACAGACCATTTCCAGCAGAGAATGTGGATATGGTTGTCCTGTTTTGAAGCCTAACAGTGTGTGTGAGACTTGTTCCATGCCAGCTGGCCTTAGCATCAGAGAACGGTCCCAGCCATGTTTAATTTACTAGTATTTATGTAGACCAGGAGGCTGAGTACCAACAATCTGACGGGGAAGAAGACACTGAAATAACCTCTGTCTCTAGTGAGTTCTACTAAAAGCAAAAGCTATGAAGACATGCTGAAATGTGATAGTGCTGGATATGCAGCAACCAAACTACAGCATTACTGCATAACATGAAGTTATTTTGTAGTTATTTGGAAGCCACCACCAGTCTACCACCAAGATCTTTAGGAAAGTTGCTACAGGGAGAAGTTGGTGCTGCAAGTACATTCATGGGCTATTCTCACCATTCATTTGGTTGTTGGGGTGGAAGAAAAATTCAGAAGATCCTAGGATACCCACATCAATCTAAAATACCACTTAAAATTCATGCAGAGGGTTCCTAACACATTGTTCCCATAACCACTAACCAATACTAAACAGAGCCATTAGAGAAGACTATTCATTCTTTGTTCAGACATTTGGAGGAAAACCAACAAAATGCTGACTTCCTCAGAAGCCTATGTGTAGTTTTGCAAGTAACAGTATATATGGTATTTGGGGCTATTTTAAAGATTTGCATGTGGATCCATGGAGATAAAAGTAGATAAATACTTTTATTGTGATTTTTGGATTCCGATAAAGACTGAAGATTACTATCTACCTTTCCTTTCATAAAAATATTTTAATTTTGAATGGTTTTGATTATCTGATTTTAGAAAGCAGACATCAAAGCATACACAACCTCTCTCACGTTAAGAAAGTACTAGAGATGGCTCCTAACACTTTTAAGGTTCAGAACAGTTACAAATCAGTTCAGAGAAAGACTGTCATGACAAGACCACTGATTCTTTGTGCAGCTAGAGAGATATCGGAAAGGAGTTAGGTACTGAAATTCTTTGCACTGCAAAACTGTCCACTTTGAAGGTTTAATTGACACAAGCTCCTGTAAACGTAACTATAGGAGTTTAGGCCAGTACCTTTCATCTTACTCTGCTGCAGCCATGATAATGAAAGAGGATTCTCTTGTTCCATGACAATAACTCAACATCATGCGATTTCCCATCTGATATTATGATCTGCCCATTAAGTTGGTCATATAACTGCTTCCTAATTCATTCACTCAGGTAACAGGTTAAACAACTTAAAAAACAGGAAAGTTCTGTTACCTGACTTGTTGATGTTATCCTACCTAACTTGGGTAACAGGTTTGAACACACACTCATTGACTGAAAAAGTAGTCTTTCAAAATCATAACTGACTGTTGACACAACATACTCCACAGAGACTCATAACAAGGAACACTAAATTCTGCAATCACTAAGCCATGCAGAAGTAATCACTAAAATGAGGCTTCTCTTTAGTCTAGGTACCTTGGATGATACTCTAAAGTTCCAGATGGAAGCCCCTCTGAAAGTACTAGGCAGAATCACTACTTCCTGATTTAGCAGGAATCGGTATTCTCTGGATTTAGCAGTATTTCCCAAATCTTTTACAGCATGGCTTGTCTGCAACACAGACAAGGCTATCCACAAGCATGGCAGAGAGAGGCTCTGCAGGAAAGGAAACCTGAACATAAACAACTGGCCAAGAACTTGAAACCTCAGCTTCCATCTACCTCAGCATCCCCTTCTAGAATTTTAATATTGG
This sequence comes from Toxostoma redivivum, assembly GCA_013397375.1. Taxonomy (NCBI): domain Eukaryota; kingdom Metazoa; phylum Chordata; class Aves; order Passeriformes; family Mimidae; genus Toxostoma; species Toxostoma redivivum. Next base: position 327,167 of record VXBI01003133.1, read on the forward strand.
TAGTTTATCTCACCAACACACAACAAATTTAAACAAAGTTAGCCTTTCTACAATCTAATCTAATTTCAAGTCCTACAGTGCGTGGTATATCCCTACACTTACTCTGTTTTCTTCCTACCTCCTGAGTTCCCTAAGGTCCCTAAATGCTATCAGAATTGCCTTTGTTCCCTGCCAGTGGTTTGGCTTTTCTACACAGATCCATTACAGAAAATGATCTCTTCCTGCTCCAACCTAGCCTAAGGGCTGCTTCACCCCACTGGCAAATCGGAGTTCTCCTAGGAAGTGCAAGTGCAAGCACAGTGGCTCTGCTGCACAATGGTGAGGAGGAAATCCTGCTGCTGCTGCTGCATTAGCACGAGTCACACAGCCTTTGACACAAAGCCACCATACTCAAAATAAGCTAAATGAAGGTCCTAAAAGTCAAGACAAAAATGTTTCAAGGTTTCTCACCTCTTTTGGAGGTGATCTTTGACTGAGCTGAGACTGCCTTCCCCCCATCAGAACCACTAAGGGTATGTCAAAAGGAGTCAGAGATCCTACAGCAAAGTCCTTGTTTGTAAGGCTATTAAGAATGCAAATGAGTCCAGAGAATCAGCTCAAATGCAGGGCCATGCAGCTTTCAATTTAGTGGGTCACGGCTGAAGCACAGCATGTTCTGTGCTTGTCCTGAGCCCTGTGCAAAGTGCAAGGCTTCCGTTCTCAACTGCTCTTCTGATCTTCTGTGGAAGCACTTCAGCTTCCACACTCTGCTCACTAAAGGTTTTATTAAACGTTTTGTCCTGGGTCCTGTAAATCAGGGGAAGAGAAAAGACAAACCAAGACTTGAAGGCAAACATAACGCAACCAAGAAGAGCACAGTGGTGTGAGGGTTTTTCAGTGAACGTAGCATGGAACAGAATCATGGGATGAAAAGGTCTACTGATCTCATTGCCCCACTCCTGTTCCAACATCCCCCACCAGTAACATCTCTTCAGTCATCTGGCAGATTAGGAAGATAATTCATTTGTACTGTTCGAATTTTTAAAGCACAGCCCAGTTCCTCAATTACTACATTATCACTCAAATACCTGCTGTGTCAAACACAGAGGATGGGTAGAAGTGACCAGCCAGGGCCCCCTCTGATGCTGTCACAGAACAAGCTTATTTATGTGAACATTTTTCACAACTTAGTCCTGGCCACCAAGGAGTTAATGCTGCTTTATCTAGAAAATTAATTCTTGACTAACACCATAAAGTTCAACAGTGGACAGAAATTATTTCACAGAAAGATTCAAATGCTAAAACCTAGCTCAGTATTTGTTAATTCAGGGTGACTCCAGAGAGTAATTCATAAGCTTCTAAATTAATATTTTTAAGGAGGTCATAAAATGTGAACTTTAGTAACTGTTATAGCCAATCAAGGTGACACTAATCTTGCCTTAGACTACTAACACACTAGTAATTACCTACTCAAATTACTTTAAAAGTTTAACAAAAGCTTATCTACAGATAGTATTGTAGCACAATATACTGCCATCTTAAAAATGGTAGTGAACTGAATTCTCCTGGTTTATCTTTTAGTTATTTCTAATTCAAATTTCTGTAACTTAGTCTCTATTTATTCTGTGTTTTCCTGGTAAGTTGTCTTCAAAAAATTCAATACATAGTAGATTTGCAGAGAAGAGCCAGTAAGGAGCAAAGACCTCAGTATTTTTAGTAAAGGATTGCAAAACAAGGATGGAAAAGAAATAGTACTTACTTTAAATTCACTTGAAATGATATTTGGAGACAGTTCAACACATAAACTGAAGAAATAAATATATTTTAAATTATTTTAATATTGGAAGTTATTAGAACATAAATTTAGTCAAGACATGCAAACAATATTGTGGTAATTCACAAATACAAAATTGCACACACAGAGAGAACCTATTGAAACTTAACAAGGTCTAATATGACTTACATTCCTTAATTTTTCATTATATATTGACAGCAAAAAGTGTTCTATATCATTCTGTTGTACAGTCAATATCCTTACATTACTTCTAATAGAAAACTTATTTTGTAATTCAGGTCAGGCAGTAAGTCTGCTGACCAGCACTTTGCTTATCCCCAGCATAAAGGCTACAGCTATTGCTTTTTGCTCTTTAATCTCACATTAATAATAATAATAGTAATAGAATACTCTCACAGATAAACTTGGCTACATCACATTAATATATCTAAATACACAGGATGCTGCTTCTGGGAATAAAGAACTACAAACCCTAAACAAGAAGAGATAGTTTTGCAGAATAACTGATGAAATTGGAAAACTGGAAAAAAAACCCAAACAAAACCACAAGCAACCCCTCCCCCAACCCGAAATCAAACCAAACAACAAAAAATGAACAAACAAAAACACCAACAAAACCAACAACCCCCCCCCAAAAAAAAAAAGAAAAAATCCAATGGAAGTAGCTTGTAGGACCACCATAGTCCAAGTTTCTGAATATTGGAAATAAATATTCACCGATTATTGACTTAGTATTTTAAAAGCAGACAAGATTACCTCACAGATACTGAATATGTATTCTTGGATGTGGTTGCAAAATCAGATTTTTAATCTTTCTATAGAAAGACGAACCCATTTAAAATATGTTCAAAAGCAGTTATGATTCTATATCCAGGTCCATTTCAGTACTAGAACAATGCATGTAAGCAAAGTTTTTCAAGTATGAGGCAGGTAATATTTGCCTTCAGCATAAGAATTTGTGTGAAAGAAGGTCAAGATTTCAATTACTCAAGTATAGAAAGTCCACTTTTCTGAACATCTATACAAAATTCTATGCTTCAGGAAAGTTTTCTAAGCCTGCTCACTTACTGCTTACTGGGTATTTCTATTTTTGTGTTCTTGATAAAAAGTCTAATTTTACTTAACCTTACACAACTTTTTTTTTTTTGCTTAATACACGAAGGATGGTACAACCAATAGGAGTTTTAAAAACAGCACCAATGAAAAAGTTGAAGATTGTGTAACAGTGTAAATAAATAAATAGTATCCAAACACTATTCCCTGTTTTCTAAGGTAAAGTATTACCACAGAGAAAGTAGATGGAAAAATATAATTAAAAACTGTATTAAAATACTCTTTGATTTCCTATTTAACGGGTTGAAATATCACACAGGGAATGTATCATTTTAAACATTACCTAATACCTTTCTGAGAGCAGCAGTGGATAAATGTTAATAATCCATCAGATCTGAATGCAAAGAAAGAATCATTATAAATAAAACCAAGTAATTTTTACAACCAGAATTCCTCTTCTCACAATCACTTCTGGTAAGTAAGGTTTCCATCTTTAGGTGAATTCAAAGATACTGACTCCTTGGAAGTTGGAAGTCTTGCAGCATTTTGTGATGCTTATCCACAGGTGCTGATACAGCAGCCCCCTTCAAGAAAAAAAGAGAGCATATAATAATCTTCACATAGCTGATTTTGTGAGTTAGGAGTGCAACAAAATCTGTGGTGCCTCAGCACTTCTTGACATTGCACTAATGACTGAAAAGGAATAGAAAACAACACAGAATGAGTCACATACATGTCCTGCATGGTGTTTGCCTATATATGATTTGTGTGCATGAGCATTGCACTCTCAGAGTTCCAAATGCTCAACTGCACTCTCAGTGTTCCAATGCATGGGCTAGCAGCAGCTTCCTGGTGCACCCAGGCAAGACAGTAAGAGACAGTGAATGGGTGTACAAGGATGAAGAAGTATTCCACATCATAGCTGAAAAATTGTTTTGTGTAATTGCAGTGCACCAGTTGGTGGAGCTACAGTAGTAATTATTTGATGTGTTTAAGATGAGTCTACCATAAATCAAATATAACCAGCTGCAGGGGTGAAATTTATTCAAACTATGTTAGGCTGGTGATTTCTTTTGTCGTTTGTATGAAAACCCAATGCTGTGTGCCGTTTCTGTCCACCTCCACTTTCCAGCAATAAATTCTAGGTTTTCCTAAACACATTTTTAAAAGATTCTTACAAAAGCTTTGACTAACAGGAGGAAGCTACCCAAAGTTTTCTATAAGTTCAAATGTAATCTATCAAACCTAATTCAATTCCCAGAGCAGAAAAGGCAACAGATACATGCCTCTTGCAACACAGAAACATTCTTCTGTTTTATTCAGATTTAAACACCTGGAGTCATGTTTTATCATTGGTACCTAAATCCAGAGAGATACTTTGTTTCAGTTCACACAAACAAAATTTCTGCTGACATAGTAGAGATGTATACAGGTTTTTGCAAGAAATGCAAATATTAGCATGAGAACTGAAACAGGAAAAATATCACTGAAGTGTTAAAATGGGAGCACTTCCTAGCTTTTGCTGTTTCACTTGTGTAGCCATAGTGCCCTCTAGCAGCTGAAAGAGAAAATACAAGGCTTTATCTCAAGAGAAAAAAAAAACAAAAAAAACAAAAAAAACCCAAAAAGCCAAAAAAACAACCACACACGAAATCAGAAGTGTGTTGGTATTTTGGTGTTTTGTATTGTTTTGGTTTTTTTAAGCAGAGAAAGGACAGTGTGCAAATGAGAAGAAGAACATTTCATCATGTTAAAAAGGACACTTCTCTTGGCTTTTATACAGCAGAGCTCTGCAGAACTGGGAAGCTCTATAAAAATGGGGGGTTTTACCCTAAAGGCATTTCTGTGCTTCAGCAGATCTCAGCTACACTATACATGCATTAGCAACACACACCTTACTTTAGCAAAAGGATATAGATTTTTACATGTATAGATCATCAACACATTTTCGTGAAGTCATTTTTTTCTCTTTGGCTCAAATGTCTTTATTGCACAAAATTTTGTGCAAGATAAAGAATAAATTATGGTATTTAAAACCTAAGAAACTTCTGTCATTTCCCTAGAGAGCAAATTATTGGTTAGAGAAGAGTTCATATGCCTTAGAGCTGGGACAGATCCTGTCTGGCTGCAGAATATTACAAAAAGGTTTTTGAGAAGCTAGTGTTTCTTCCTCTTTTGCATTTAAAAAGAACACTAGATTTAAGAAACAGAAGTAATTCTTCAGCAACTGGGAAAAGACCATCTGCATTGCTGAAGCTTTGCGGCCTGTAAACAACATTTCTAATTTCCAGTAATTTCACAGCTTGTCAGGAGGAACTCTTAACATAATTACTTTTCTCCCCTTTCTTTGCAAATAAAATAGTATATGCTAGGTGATATTATAAGACCTGATTTTAAAAAGAAAATTTTTACCTATCAAATTACTATAAAAAAATTTATGTGTATCTGCAACGCAGAAAAATAAAATAGTGTCAAAGAGTAAAAAGACTATTCTACCCTCTCGGCATCAAAGAGGTCTAAACGAAAGAAACAGGTCTACTGAAGATGTTTTCCAGAAAAATAAATTTTGAAGAGTATATGTCTCAAATTTTTTTCTTCCAATTTCTGATAGGGAAATACTAAAATCCAGTTCATCAACTAGACCAAAAAGATTTGTTAAATATGATATTCCAGTCTTTGTCAGATAGATGAGAAACTGAATTAGTCTGTTCTGCTAACAAAGCAGGAAGGATCTTGGAATTCAAGAATTTAAACTATTACATCAAAATTGCTACAATATACCACAGGGTCAGATGAGATGATTTTCAAAGGCATCAACTGGTCACAAGCTTACTGCAAGAAGAAGAAAAAAATGTTAATCTTCACTTGAAGCAAGAACAAAATACAATCATTCAGGTAAATTTTACCATTAACACATATAGAAGGATTTTAAAAATAATTATCTCTTAGGAAAAACAGATAGTATGCGTGGTATGTTCTTGAAATCCTTCTCCTTAGTTCCCATTAGAACTAAAGAGAATTCAAATAAAGATTGAAATCACCAAAGTATTTTTTATGTTCTCAGAGTTAAAACATAGTTCAGAATAAAACATGTAGAGGCATATTTAAATAAAAAATAAGACTACAGTATTTAGGTACCTATGTAACAAGCACACTAATGCATTCATAAAGGTCTATGCTGATCTGTTTACAGAGTCCACAAAAACTAAAGGTTCATCTTCCCCAAGTTTACAGCTATATCGGCTCATTTGAGAAAGATGAAGCTTTTTTCTTTCATCTTTATCAAGAACTTCTACTTCGTCTGATTTAACAGGTTCATTTGAAAGTAACCAACTGCTATAACATCAATACAGTAAGATAAGCTCCACTCAGAACAGCATGTTGAAGAACAATAGAACTTTTTCAAATTTCACTTGTTTTCCCAGAAACCCCTCGAATTTCTGTTATTTCTTCCAATTTTTCTAATTTAAATTTTTTCATTTTAACTTAGTCTCAGTTGCAATAAAAGTAATACAGAATTAAATCTGACTATATCTTCATTAGTTGCAAATAAAGAAATCAAAATTGAATTAAAACAAATGAGGTGTTTCATTGAAGGTCTCTACCCCTTTATATTACTTTGTGCATTTGTACAACTGTAGTGCATGAGGTTCTCAAGAGAAGGAAAAATATGAATAGTGACCATAAGCATTGCTTCAAAGATATAGTCTTGTTAATTTACTGTTTTGTAGAGATTGTAATATAGTCTGAATTACTGATTGTCTTTACTTCAAATGTTTTGTAGTTCATCCAAATGTAGTTTTAAACAAGATTGCCATTGAGCATGTCAGCTCACATCTTACTCAAGCCCTTTAGCATCCAATTGGAAAATAAAGTACCTTCTTAAATGTTACCTTTTATTCCGTGGAAATTTTGAAAAATTTTCTTGACGAAAACCAAGCCAGAAGGATGTTGACTGAAATAAGGATGCTGCTCCAGGTGACAAAAGCTGGAAAAGCTTTCACTGCAAGCTACGTTAATAAGGATCTGACCGAACTGAAGTGGCAAATGTTGGCTAAGGTGGTAGCAAAATGATGGAGGGGAGAGCAGAGCTAGATAATGAAGACAGAGCAAGCCAACAAAAAAATCAAATAAAGAAAATAATTTGCTAATGACAGAAATCTGTATAGAATTCGTTCAGACTGCAACTGGGACACTTTTCTTATGTTGAATGACATACAACCAACAAAACTGGTTTTGACTGAGGTTGGTTTTAAAGTAAGAATAAACCAAGCCATTCTGATGCAGATGTTTTTCAACCATTCAGAATGTCACAAAGTAACAACGTGGAACAAAACACACACCAGCAGGAAGTTTGCAGAAGGAAGGTAACAAAAAGAATTTTAAAGATTTCCTCTGCTTTCCAGTAGAGGAGGGTGCAAAGCTTAAATAAAATGAACCCTGGATGGATGCATTACTAGGCTGAATTCAAAACAAGCAGGCAAACTTGGAACTCAAGTTTGCAAATTACACAATACAGCAATTTCAGATGATTTGTAAGAAGCATCCATGTAAAAAACTACACCTATAGTTGTTGTTAGCTTGTGTTGAGTGACTGCAGTGAAAAGGCAGATTTGAACAGCAGCAAATGATGCCACACACTTTATGGAGCATGGACAGCGTTTTCCTGGGCTGTACCTGTTCTGTTAAGACAACACACAAATCTCCACCTCATGGACTGTCAATTTGGCACCAATTAGAACAGCTCATTCAGAGCACTAGATAAAAACGTTCTTAAAATATTTTATTTTGCCTGAAATTAGTTGTAAAAGGAAATCCATTTCCCAAATACAATTCCTTATGGCAAAATTTAGAACTTAGTGTAACAAGCATGGCAGTCAATTGTGACATTTCAATGTGAAACTAGGACTGTACAAAAATTTAAGTGCATATTTTTGCAACAAGATATGCATATACATCAGGACAGAGGGAAAAAACAAACCAAACCAAAAGCTCAACAAAAAAAAAAAACCCAAACCAGGATCCAGTTCTTAAAATTCCTTCAAATAATTGAAAAGCAGAAACAAAAATTCTATAGCTTGGAGCTCTTCTCAACAGAATGCTACTACTTCTACTTTCCTCCATTCCTACTTTGGTATTGAAAAAAAAAAAAAAGGACAGGGACATGACTTATACCAATTCTCCTCCTTTTTCCAGCAAAAGACAAAAACATGGACTTAAGAAAACACTCTATCAACTGAAGTACTATCACAAAATCACAGAATATTCCAAGTTGGAAGGGACACACAAGGATCATCAAGCCCAACACTTAAGTGAATGGCAGTACAGGCTCATTTCCATTTATCTGATAAATAAGACTGATTTTATGATGCACTCACTAATGAATTAATTGAGGGGAAGAAAATATTAAATCAAAACAACACCCACCCACTCCCTTCAGAACAAAAAAAAAAAAAA
>VXBI01003133.1:335500-385861 GCA_013397375.1 Toxostoma redivivum
AAACAAGAAGCCAAGACTTTAATACTTAACAAGTGAGTTTCCTTTTCAAACCAGTCCAGCAAAACGCCACTAAATAGAAATAAAAACAAGTCTTTCTGAGAGGTCTTTTACTGCAAAGGAGTAGGCAGTTCCCCTTCCTAAGAAGCAACTTCAGATCTCACATATCAGAAAGACTTGCTAGAAAGAGCCAATGAAGATTTTCTGTGGAGTAAGCTAACATTTCATGTATTGTTGAATGGTGAATATGTGCTATATAGTGTGAACCTAGGATTTCTCAAGTGTTACTTTTGAAATGAACAAATGCAATCATAAAGACATGAGAATACAAAAATGCAGTAGTTGTATACTCAAATTTTTAGAATATCACCTACTAACTATTCAGATTTTCCACACATATTTTTCTAAATTGTTTTTCAGCACTGCACGTTATTTTTGTGGCATCAAACTTTCTTCTAGAGTTGCTCAGTGCAGATATTAAAAATTTCCTTATTGTTGGAGTATTATTCAAGATTTGACTCACACCACTTTAAATTCAGAACATCCAGAAATAATTATGCCGAGTACACCATTTGTTAATGCAGATAAAACACGATTGAGATTGGTTTTATATATTCAGTATTATTTTAGTGTAAGTGATAGTGATTCAAGCTCCTTTTGTGAACATGGGGGTGGGGGTTGCCATTTGGAATGGTCTTTTTTCTTTTTTTTTTTTCTTTTTTTTTTTTTTCATCATGAAGGACCATTGCTTTAGCTTTTTTGGTTATTGCTTTTTTTTTCTTTTTCTTTTTTTTTTTTAAGACCATTCCATTTCTTTATTTTTTTAACATCTTAAAGTCATAAGGACTTATATGCAAAGCAGTCATACACTTTATCATTAAAACCCATAGGTAAAATACGTACACAAATCCAACAAAAGGCTAGTACATAGTAAAGCCTAAGCATACTACTATGCAATATTATGAATACATAACTTTAGAGACTTCAGTTTAGTACTGTTATCTATTCATTTCTGAAAACATTCACAAAGATTTTAAATGCAAATTTTCATTCCGTATCTGGAATAGAACAAAAATTATCTATGTTATAACAACTTTTGGTCATTTGTGTTTGACCAATTCAGTAAATTACAAAGAACCCAAAGAATTCTGTAACTTTCTGTAGAACTATGTAATAAAAACATTGCATATGTTCCTAGTATGATGTCTTTAGCAATCATTTACTGAAATGTAACTCAAACATCAATCTCTCAAAATGTATAACTGACCAGCTGCTTTTTAATCTATATCTGAATCCAACTTCATCACAAAACCCCTTTTAATACAAAGATGCAGAAGTACATTAGGTAATACTAATGCAACACAGGTGCAGTTCTAGCATTGTTGTTGATCAGTTGAATCATCTTCTCCATGAACGAGATTCATTCTCCTCTTCCTCTTCATCATCATCTTGAAGCAGTGAGTCATCCACCAAAGATTCTTCCTGAAACTTCAAGAGAAAAATGTGGTAACTGTTATATCAGAAAATGTTCAAAATCAAAAGGGAAAATACAAATCTCTGGCACTTGCACTTTAATAAAGAAAAAATTTGGTTGTGAATAGGCAAACATTAATGCTTTCAAGAAAGTAAGCTGGATGTATACGTCTTATATACATACATTACTAAATGGCAAATGAAACTTTTTTCTTTTCAATAGATTTCAAGATGGCCTGGACACATGCACCTCATCCTTAAACAGCTCTTTCGATTCTTCAGCATATCATTCATGTCCAAGCTGCTATATTCCCATGAAACTTAATATACCATACTGAAAAGTAACGGTTTTTATTGCACGTTCACAGTATCCATGTCTGTTTTCATCCAAGAGCTTAATTCACCTGTTCCACAGTATCAAAAAGGTCGAATCTGGGATTTTTTCTTTTTTTATTTTGACAGCTTACTCAAGACTGAAATCACTAGAAAAATTTAAATGATTGAGGCATGGTGACAGGTATTAAGAGAAATTCAGATAAACTGTATATTTTCAATTCCGTTCCGTAACAACATAGTAACAGATTTCAAAGCCTTTAAATATAACTTGCTTTAATTTCTATCTATATATATGCACAGGGGTATTTATAAACTATCCTGCCTTGGAAATTTTTTGACAATCACACCTAACAGCAAATTCTGCCATGGCTAAAGAAAAGACTAAAACACAAGGATGTCTTTCCCTAGCAAAACTGTCCAGCTATTAGACAGCAGCTGTGTTCTTTCTTGCTTATTCTTTGTGTCTAAGGAATTGTAGGTTTTTTGCTACAGTATTTCCAAATTCAGCAAGAGGTGTGAAGATTGATTTGCAAAATTAAAAAGTCTTCTGAAAGAGGAGAGACTCTAGGCTGAAGAAAGCCTAGAACTAAGACTTCTCTCTTTTCCAGTAGGCTCTTTTACAAGAGGGAGAAACTACTTTCTTTATTACTCCTGCATACTGAAAGCACAGTTTCAAAAGGAGCTCTGCTGACACCTGATCCATCTGTCAAATATATGCCTGTGTAGTCTGACCCTGACTAAAACACAGAAGCTTTCTGAGAACTTAGATTCTTTCTTGGTATTCTCTGATGTTCAGTGAGCTAAAATACAACAGTGTAACAGTCCAAGAGGAGGAGTCCTGGGCAGTGCAGAGTACAGAACTCTACAGAGCACAAGACTTGAGAGGTAGTAGAGATGAACAAAAAGCCAGGCTTCCATACAGGGGAACAACTATAGGGAGAGAAAATACCTGAGGGGAACTATGACAGTGTCCCTGTATATTAAGTATCTTAAAGAAAGTGAAGAGAGAACATGTAGGTGGCTGATCCAATAGAACAATACTTATTCAGGGTAGACATGGTCAAACAGTAGCATTCCCAGTTACAGGATACTACACAGATTCCAAAGAAACCAGATAAATTAATACCATGAATACATGTCAAGGCCTTTCAACTACAATGACACCACATCTCTGACTCAAGAAGTCCCTGAACTGCAAACCCTTGATGACTAAAAGCTTATCTCTACTTACATATTTCATACTCCTCCTAAGGTTCAGTTGTTGACTCAGCAGAGTCAACTTTTAGTTAGGCACCCAGGTGTAGAACGTAAGGCATCTAGGAAGACCAATGCTTTTATAATTAGCTGGCTACTCACCAAGGATTTTCTCAAGTGCTCCAGTCCAAAAGACTTTCCTCTTATTTTCATAAATGGACTGGGAACCCTGTTTTGTTATTAAGAATCTCACTTGGCTGAATTACATAGCTCCTTTTTGTTTCTTTTTTTGAGACGAAGTACTCAGTTCCATTTAAGTCTTAAGCCTGCTATCTTCTCTAGCATAGTACTCAGCTGAACTAAGATGGCAGCAGATATGAAATAACGAAGAAAACCCTTTTCATGTGTTTACAGTAGTTGATATAAAACAAATTAAGCAAGTAGCAAGCAGACAAAAATCAATGAGCAGCTAAACTTCAGGTTTTCATCAATTTCAACACCTAGGTATTTTCCACACGAATAATTAGCTAAGGAAGTTAAAAGGCAGATATCTCTCTCTAGTTCACCTACCAACGAATCTGTACTTTCCTTCTTTTACTCTGCTGAAATGTTTGCATATCCCTGCATGCCCTTCCTTCATTACACATGAAGTCTCCTTTGCAGACTCCTTGCATCAACACACTGCTGTTGATCTTGCCAGGCAATACTTCCCTGAAGGAGATGTGACAAAATACCTAAGATGCTCTGAAGATTCCATAACATAGTCTCTCAGCTCACTCACAGCTCATGACATCTGACAATGCTTGAGGTTTGTGTATATGAGGAAATGTAGCGCTCAGTAAATTAGAATGCACAGATGTCTAATATGTCTATCTTCAACTGGCACACAAAAAACAAATTAGCATTTTTGGAGACAGGAAGCCAACAGACAAAGTAGCCTTCTTCAGGAAAAAAACAGAAAGTGAACACCACCAAGTGTAAGAAAACTAACCAGATTTGGTTGTATCAAAGCAAACTTGTGAAGCTGCTTCTGTGGTAGATCCACCAAAATGCCAGAGGAATAAAATGCAAACAAAATATTGTCATCGAGTAAGTCAAGGTGCACTTCAACTTTTCTATGCCAGTTATGTGGATATAGTTAACTGATAGTAAATATATTTGGAAAAAGATTGCTTGACTTTATCCCCAGGTGACATTTATCTTTATGAATTCATAAACATAGGTATTTTGAGTGTAATGAGTTAGATTGCATTAATACATATTGCCCCATTATTCCTACATTAACCAATCAGGATTATTTGGACAGGCTTGAGTATCTCTCATGGACCATGATGAAGACTAACACTCAGCAAGGGTACTTTAGATGTCTGAATGAAGTCAGAAAACTCTCTGAATTATTCCTTCCCCTGTATCCTCTGAGCCGTATCTATAAAGGAAAATTAGAGTCTGAAATATGATCCTCTAAGAAATTAGTGCCAAAATCAGATGGCCCAAACCTGTATTTTGGACAAAATCATCTATCTCTCTCATGCAAATTCAAACCTGTGCCTTCCATTTTCTAGATATATCCTCTGAAGTTTTTTGTTATGTGAGAAATGAAATATTTCTGCAAGGAAATGCAAAGTATCTAGACTTTCAACACCCTAAATCCCAAGAAATATACAGAAATCTACTTTCTGATATCAAAATATGAGTTAGATTAAAAAATACAAGTATGAATCCAAAGATAAATTTTTTCTTTTTTTTTTTCTGTATTATTTCATCTTAAAAAAAAGAAAAAATGAAAAATAAAGACAAAGCAAGCTTACTTCTTCTTCATCAGGTTCAGCTTCTTCTGTTTCAACAGCTGACATACTAGCAACAGGCTTGTTCCATGCCAACTTTAGCTCTTGTCCTTTGAAACGAGATCCATGAATTGCAGCCTAAAACAAGTTTAACTTTCTTAGTTACACGTGACTTAAAGAGAAAGAAAGTCTAAGTTGTAATACGTTCATACTGCTACTAGGTTAAATGAAACAACTTCATTCACTGCACACGGAATTCATAAATCCTTTGAGGAAAATGATGAAAATATATTCAGAAGAAAATACGCTTGGAAAACCATAAATCATTTGGCAATGCAGGTAACATACTGAACCAACATGCTCCTGGTTTTAGTATTATTTTGCTAAGTTCCTTGCCTTTCAAAGACAGACACAAAAGTGTTAATGCATGACTTACTGGAGGAAGCAGGACATCCCACAAATGATTTAACATACTTTAAAAAACCTAACAACCAAACAACTGAAAAAAAGCCCCTTTGTGATTACAATTTAATCTACTGGAAAACGTTCCACTTCCTGTAAAGCTGTTGTAATTGAAATGTAAAAAAAATTTAACTTATGGGATATTCATGTCTTTCTAAGTATCAGCTACATTAAGTGGCTGGTTTGGAAATAGTATGTTCAAATTAAAGTAACATGAATGAGCATAAATCAGCGTTAGCAGCATTCCGAAATAACCGTCATGGTCACAAAAGATTTATAGTACAATCTGAAAGTACAGCATAATGTGAAATGTAGAAACAATTACATGTTCAATGACATCTGAACATGAATTGTGTGATATTAAAGTCCCCAGGTATAAATTTTAAATCTGTACATATAAATTTATTATAAATTTAAAAGATTCTATGCTTATTAAAATGCAGCTCAGGAGCTTTTTGTCCATGGTCTCATCACAATGTCACACAACTAGAATTTTTAAAAGTACTTATATGTGACATTTAGGTCCAGAAATAACTTGTAATCTTTGGAAGAAATTACTACTACATAAAAACGCAACATTTTACAATAGGGAATCTTCCTCTTCCTTCTAGGCCAGAACATATATGATCATAAAGCCTAGGCCTATTTTCATTTAAGCTAAAATATTAACTGCATTTACTTCACAATTTGCCTCAGCAGAAGTTTTTAATGATTACCTTCTACAACTTCTCAAACTGCCACCCTTAATGCTTTAGTTGTAAACAAACACATTCCAATGGAAATATATTTAATATGTAAAAATAACTTAAAGAAAATAACAATTTTCCTAGATTTGAATGAACACAGTTTTCATAAAATCTTTATTTAAAAATGACAGTGAAATTAGACAGAAAGTCTAATCAAACACCAAGTTGACAATTAGATGTTTTTTTAATGATCACTAGAACCTGGACATCTCAAACATTGATCATGAATCCTGATCCCCTGCAGTGAATCATACTCATCTGGAAAAGTAAAGATATTTTTGGATAGTCCACAAAACAGATTATTGTTCTAGGTGACTTTTTTTTTTCAGGGAAGCAGAACTTTCCCTCCACACTTAGGAGTATTTCTTACATAAACTACAATGTCAAAGAATATGAAACTGCAAAAGGAAGCACCCAATACCGGGAAGCACCAAAACTAAAATCCCAACTTTAATTCAATTAATTTATGAATATACTAATTACAGAAGCTTTTATCTTCAAACAGAACTTTTGTTCGCTGTTGAATTGTGTTCCTTCAATAGCTATATAATACTGCTTTTCTTGTATCAAGTATACACCATGTACCATTAATTGTACCTCCTTTTTTACAGAATAAATACTATCTCTATAGACTTAGTGCTCAACATTGCTATAGCTAAGAAAACAAAATTCTGTGTTTTTGTAAAACATCTTTGGCACATGGGTATCAAAATATCTAACTATAAATGATACTTTAAGTGTTCAAAACTCTTGTCCCCTGCAGTTAATCTGTATTGTAAGTGGCAGTTATTTCTGTCAATCACCTCACTAGTGTTTCAAGACACAAAAGAAAATAGCCTGGCCAGGTATGAAAACTGGGTTCAGGTAAACTCCACAAGATAAAATTTGTGCAAAACATAAACATAAAATGAAATCTTTCAATACAACCATACTGTGAATATGAATCCATTCTTTCTATAGTCCCCACTATTTTCAGGAACACTCCATCCCAACATTGACCCAAGGATTTTACAGAAAAAAAAAAACACTTGCAGAAAAACGATGTTCATTAATTTGTTCAGGACCTATATTATACCTGTATTATATGCCTATACCGTGGATCAAGTAAGGCAGGAGTCCTGCTGAGCCAAATGTATTAGGTTCTAATTATCCATATGTAATGATACTAAAATATAACAAGTCAGCTCTGGATTTTAGTTTCTAAAAGTTACCTCTGTAATTCTATGCTTCTGTAATTCCACAGATTTCTAAAAAATATGGTAAAAAAGGGAAAAAAAGAATCAGATCAAATCCCATTTACACTAGCATGGGCTTTTGGATAAAGGTAAACCAAACTGATCCCAAAGCAAATATACAGGTTGGCTCTGCAGGATGTCAGTGAAATTCCACATAGATTATGAGGGTACCAAGTCTTCAGGTGAAAAAACCTGGCAATTAAACGAAGATAAGCAAAGACATCTCAATGTCAATTCCCAAGTGCTTCTCTTAATTTCCCTCTTACATCCTGCACTTTGCTTTGCTATAAACTTAACTTCCTAAGTATTTCAGTAATATATAGTTCTGATATTTTTGTTTAATTTAAACTTTTGTGTCAATAGTTTTAAAACAGTTAGCAGTATTACAGTTAATCAAATACAGAAATGTAACATAAACAGAAACCATTTGAATGCTGCAGGGCACTTTCAAGAAAGACTGTACTCACAGCTTCAGCTTCTGCTCTTGTTTTAAAAGTAATCACTGCATGGAGAGAAGAGTCATCTATCTGGCAATCTTCAATTTCACCATATTGCTTTTGATAAATAAACAAAAAAAGAAGTTTAGTAAAAAAGTTCTCCCACCTCTAAAAATGCAGTCTTAAATCAAATGCCCTCCAAAAAAAGTAGAAAATTAGAACTGTATATTTCACAGTCTCAATGCCATCGTACTTGTCCTAGCCAAGAATACAGTTACTTGTACTTGCACTTCTAGATCACCAAAGTGCTCTCATCTCTGGATTTCCCAATTCCTACAGGTATGAGGTAAAACTATGACAGAAATAGGCTGCTCTGTTTCAGTATTTCTCTTCTGGTTAGAAAGAAGGGATCTTGAAATTATTGCATTAGCCTATTATGAAACTCTTCCAGAGAAATATTTCTTGGGAGCCAGTAGCTGTACAAAAAGTTTGAAAACTTAACTGTATTTCAGCATCTTAATAACATGACCTATCTATTCCTCTAATGGCTGCGATTGTACTGCTGCCTTTGGTGCTGTCGTCACTGTGAGCTGCAAAGACCAACAAAAAAATGACATCTGTGCAAGTGGACTGCACTGCTGATGTGCACAGGGTTGTGGTATGATATCACAGAAACACAAGTACAGCTCAGAGCATTTCCAATGGAATTTGAAGCAAGCTTAAAATACCAAGTTGCAACCTGCAAAATTCAATGATTAAATTTTTTCCCAGTAATCCTATTAGCACTGTGAATGGAATTGTATTTGTTCATGTTACTAAATTTCTTTTTGATTATTATTTTGGCTTGTTAAAGATAGTAAGTACTCTATAAAAAGAGAGACAGGTCATTGTTTGATTTTTTTTTTAAAGCTTTTTACATGGCTGCCTGACAGGAAATATTAAGTATACTGACTGGAATAGAATTTAGTGGACTAACTGGCTCCAGGACTCATCCCTTCAGAGAGAAACAGTGCAATTAAATGTTGGGGAAAAAACCCCAAACAAACAAAGGGGAGGGTGGCACACATGGACATTCACATTATATTCTCAGCATTTATTCCAGAAAATAAGCACATTTGCTTTTATTATACTCTTTTTCTAAATGGAGGATAAGTGTTTTTACAAATTCATGTTGATTCTTCATTATTATATTTGCAAAGAAAAATTTGCTAAAATTTATGTATGTCAATTTGTCATTTTTTAGACTGAAAATAGAAATATAAGTAGAAAAAGATCTGACTTCTTAAGCTTAAGTACATGATTAGACAGAAATGTTTGGATGCCTTTTCAAGATCTACATATAACTGCACAATTTTCATTGTGACTCTTAAATTCAGAAAGTTGGGCAAAAGCACTGAAAATGTTCAAAGAAAATTTTCATTAAGAACTTGATAAAATACTTCAACAAACAGACTTCAGGTACTGAAAGTCTGCTGATAAATCAATCTTTGTTTCCACCATGCCATGTCAATTATCTTTTTGTACCTAAAAAATTTTAAAACAATTATGTTATGTCCTGAGCAAATACATATTATAAGCCATTTTATTTTGTAAGAAAAAAAAAAAGCCTTGTAAATGCTACGTGATTACAGCTATAACTAGCTGAAGCAATAGCGTATTTTTCCTGCTTTACTTTGTCCTAATGCATCCTCTGCATACCATGTGCTAAAGATTCATTCCTACATAATATTTCCAGATGAACTGAATCATGAGAAAACAAGTCATTCAATGGAAGCTGTTATCCAGAGGGAAAAAAGAAGTGCAGTGGTGCCATACCGCAAAATGAGGCAGAAGATCTTCTCTGTCGCTTTCGGTAAATGCAGAGATTTCCAGCGCTCTGGGCCGATGATCCACCACAGCGTGCACAGGAACTCCTCTGCCTCTCCCTCGGCCCCGTATTCCTCTGCCTCTGCTACGCGACGCACCCCGGCCTCTCGCGTGAACCCCTCTACCGCGAACTGAAGAGAGAATCCCTCGCTTGGCAGCCTAAGATGTTTACACGTAACACATCGAGAGATTAAAATTCACCATCTGCACATTTAGACAGAATTAACAACACATATTCTGATGTTTCTTAAAAACACATTCCCAAGAAAGCTCCAGAAAGAGCAGCTAGCAGGTCTTAAAACAACAGAAGGTGAACATTGAAAAAACATTCCAAGCTAATTAACTAAAGGCTAATTATTACCACACCAACAATGGGATGGAAATAGGAGACAAGAAACAGGTATCAAAACAGCCCTTATCTGTGAAGATTAACTCCTCATAGGAAAAAGCAATGTGATACCACCCACGAGGAGATCATTTTCTTATGGCTCTATTCATTAAATTATTCAGATAATTTTACAACAGTATCTAGTTTGCTTTTTAGCTTTTTATAAACAGAATCCTGAGGCATTGGGGTTTTTTTAGTTTTGTCCTTTGTTTGGATTTTTTTAAACATATTAAAATGTTTAAATGAGTAATTTGGGGCATGCTGATTCAAGAAACAAGCTGTAAATGATTCGGATTTTCTTTCGGTAAAGTCAGGGTCACCTGAAACAGAAAGACAGGTTACGAGTCAAAGAAACAACACAGAAAATATTGTGGGAGTCAAAGTCTCAAGCATAACGCATTAATAAAAGCTTTTTAAAATAATTTTTAAGAACACTGAAGAATCAAACAAACATCAAGGGGGAAAAAACCGTATCCCTCTTGTAAGCTGTACAAGGGATATATTTCATACTGTTCCCTGAAACATGTAAGCGTGCATCACTGATGACCCTGTTTTTCTCCATCTACTTCTATTGGTATTTGCTAAAGGCTTCAGAAAATTCATTTAAATATTACTGTCCTGTAAGAGCTCTTTTTTATCTAATTCAAAATATAAATAGACTTAATGAGAGATGGAGTAGGTAGGATTAGTGTACTCAGCTATGATGTAACTTTATCTTGAATGTACACCTACTTTTCCTATTTTACATGTCATTCAATTCACACTTTCTGAGACAGAATTTATAAACAAGCTTTCAGTACATTTATCTAGTATTACTCACCATCAGAAAACATTGTTAACATAAGCTTTTGTGTCATCTCTATTCAATTGGCTTGGTTTATTAGCAAAACTATTTTCACAATTACCAAAGCTGCATAACAAGTTTTAAAGTATAGTTTTAATGCAACTTCGCCGCACTTATGTGCACTGTATTCCTATACAGTAATATGTAAGACATGACCAAACTTCATTAACACAAGAGCAATTTAAGCGACACAGCAGCCCTGCTTAACAGTAAAAAGAGAGAAGATTATCAAGTGATTCAAGCAGATATTACATAATCATAAAGGCAAGAAAGTGCAATATAACACAGAATAACACCCGCGGCATTCACAATTTCTCAATTAGACACATATATGAAGACTTTTGTACAACCATGTCAATTTTTTTCAAACCAAGTACTTGAAGAAAAAACTGTGTTTCTACACATTGAATACTTCTTGAAACACTGTATCTGCTTTTGTTAAGTTCTCCTCTTGAAACCAACACTGTAATATTACTACCTTTGGCACCTCAAGCTTTGTGATAAATCTCATTAAAAGGATGCTAACACTTAAGAATAAAAGATTAGGCAGTGTTTCTTAACTTGTCTGTGTTAAAAACAAAACTACCTTCAGGCAATAATTTAAAAACATTCCACATTGTCAAGAAAGCATTACTACCACAAATCTAAAACATCATGTCATCTAAATAGTTACAGAATTTAAACAGATTAGCAATTGCAATTAATGACAATACTGCTTCTGAATTCCGCAGCAGTAGAGGAAGTGTTTTTATTCCACTGCAATAGAGCAAGTGTTCTTTTAAAATATTACTGATAAATGTCTCCACCTACATGGAACTTAATACTGCACTCTGGATAAAAATAGTTCATGATACAATACACACGCTAATAAACATAAAGGAAAAATATTTGATTAAAAGTGAATTGCTACAAAAGAAGACACAAACATACTTCCAGCTGCAGTTCTGTATATTTTCGTCTCAATTCAGTAACTTCTTCCCCAGCTTGCATCTTCTTGTATAAATCCAGTTCAGTATCTAGTAACTCCTTCTGCATCTAAAAAATTGTTATGGTAAATTATTAGTTCCACAGTTCACATTCTCTACTAAGGAAACAACTGTTCAATAAAAAGCTGTAACTTTGCAAGCATACTGCATGTTACACTGGATTTTCACCTTCAAAAACAAACCAAGCACAAGCTTAGGAGCCTTTGTGGTAAGGTAGAAGTTTCATTTGAGCTTTGTGATGTCAAACCTTTTAGACTACCAAGCAAAGCCAAACTTAATGGATTTTCTTCTAAAGATACATACAATAAACAGTCAGGATTATATGGTTATGGTGATAAGATGAACAAAAAAAAAAAAAAANNTTTAATGGTTTTGGGAAAAAAAAAAAAAAAAAAAAAAAAAAAAAAAAGGCAGTACAGCTGTGAATGTATACAAAATCTATGATCAGTACTGAGAAAAAGCGTCTGTTTATTACAATATCATAATGCAAAAGCACAAATGGTAGTTCTGTTCAGACCACAGTGAAAAAACACAGGAAGTAGCAAGACCTTTGTTAACAGAAGACTGGTCTCTGATGCACTTAAAGTTACCTTCTAGGACACAGTATCTTAAAAAAGCTATTACAGTTCAGAAAACATATATGAAACAGATAGCTATCTCTGAACTCCAATTAGGACATGTTCACTACAACCACTGAGGTGCAGGGAAAGATTTATGTGACCATGAAAACTTAATTTGAAGTTCCGATCCAAAGTGAAATTTTTCTGTCTTTTTTTTCATGGAAGAAGCAGGTCACAAATATTTCAGTGACATCACAAATGAAGGCTAACTATAAAAAAAGCTATAAAGGATTGGGAAACAGTTTACATTTACACATGTTGATTCAAAACAACAGCATGGAATGTTTGCAAAGGCTGGATGTCAAAAGATGAACATTTTGCGCTTGTGATAGTTGGAAACCAAGTATCACCACTGATAAAGAAAGGTGATTTTTTTGGTTTTTTTTCCCTGGAATCTTTAAAAGAAAAAAAAAAAAAAGGATTATTCAACTGGCAACTTCAACCTCAAGTTTATGCAGCCCCATTTTCTGATTATCTACTGCAACCAGATGAAAAAAATCCATTATCTCCTGTATAATGGTTTCTCAAATTTTCAAAATTGGAACCAGTGTTTCTCTCAAATCCCACTGTGCTGCAATACATCAATGACATGACAAAGAAGTGCTTCTGATGTTTAATGATGACCAGCAGTTAGCACTCACAGAGAAGCCACTGACACTGGTGTAATGAAGACTTTTGAGGTTTATTATTAGTGGTCTTAATGAAGACTTCTCTGTTACAGAGCTGTGCCAAGTCTGAAGAAGAAAATACCTCCTTCAGGACACACCAAAAGACAGCAAAGGTTTCTCACTTAAGGGGGATGAGCCTTTTGTAATCTGAATAAACCGGAAGAAGCAAAAATTGGTAAAGATAATGGCACAGTCATGTGGGCCTCGTCTTCTGTATCTTCAGGGTCTTCTTCAGAGCTGTCCACTTCTTGAACACTTAAAAATGCAAGAGAACAAAGATCAAAGTCTTTCAGAAAATTGTCAAAGTTGCAAATTTCAACCAAAGGCTCTATAAAATTCTCACTTCTACAAAAGTCAGATGGAGCTAATAACTTTTGTTGTTTCAAATGTTAACAAAACTGCACACTGATAATGGGTACTTTGTCCACTATGAAGTGGGTTTACTTAAAATCTTTCTTCATTTTCCCTATTACAAAAGAAATTGAAAAGAAGCTCAAAAACTTCAAAATTAGTATACTGCCCCACTTTTTCTTAGTAAAAACAACTGTCACACAAGGAAGTGGTGGACTAGGTTACCAAGCAAAGGGTGATGTGGGCAGAAGAGATCTCTAGAAAAACGAAACTGGGTTGAAGAACCATCTCAAACATAAACTTAGCAATCATACAAATGAGGGAAGGCCTAAACAACAGCATCACAGGGGCAAGATCTCCTTCCTTTTCTGGGAAATCAGTGCCTCTCTGAAGAGCCTATACACTAATATAAAAAACTTGTGAAACAAAGAGAAGGCACCTTATGCCTGTGTGCAGTTACAGGGCTACAATTTCCCTGGTGTAGTACAGTGGACAGTCTCTTAAGGAAGGATAAGCCAGGACAGCAAGAAGTAAGAGTTGCTCTTCATTAGACTGAGTATGAACACACAGAGCTCTGCCTGGGGACAGATGATGAGCCAGCTGAATGTTTGAGTGAGGACCAATGGCAGACCTATGCAGGTGTATTGAGTGGGTGTGTACTAAACACTATCTAGCCATGTAGAAGTAGATGAGGCCTTCTTCAGACAGCTAGAAAAAGTGTCCTATCTGAATACCATGGGTCTGGGTAATTGTTGGAAAGGCAGGATGATTTCCAAGAATTACATCCTCCAAGATCCAGAAGATGCAGGAAGTAACGTTGGCAGGATGCTGGCCTGGATGAACGTGATGATTTTAGAAAAACTTATATCCAAACCCAAGGTGTACAAAAGGTAGAGCATGAAAGGAACACAGTGAAATTGTCTTGAGCTTGCAGGTACTGGTTTGGAAAGCTGAAGTCCTGAAAACGAGGGCTTTGAATCTGGCAAGGGGGGTGAGAAACAAGAAAGGCTCTAACATATCAATTAGCAGCAAGAAGAACACTGTGCTGTGAAAAATGTGGTCTGACTGCTGGATATTAAAGAGGATTTGGCAACAAAGGACATGAGAACAGTGGAGGTACTCAATACGTCCTCCTCCTCAGTCCATACTGGAAAGACTTGCCTTCATCAATCCCCTATCCTGACTCTGGAGCAAGAATCACAGAATCATCAAGGCTGGAAGTGATCTTTAAGACCATCAAGTCCAACCATCAACCCAGCACTACCAATGTAACCCCTAAACCATATCACCCAGCACCTGACACAGACACCTGAAGCACCTTAAACACCACAGGGATGGTGACTCCACCACTTCTCTCAGCAACCTATTCTACAGTCTGACCACCCCAGCAATCTATCCCTATTTTCAGGATCAATATATGCTACTTCAATTTTTTTCCTGACACAATATATAAGAAACTATAGTTGAGTGCATAGAAGTAAATTCAGTATTTCTTTCTAGCATTTCTTTTCAAGGCTGTGATCTATTTAGGAACAAATACTTCTATAAAAAGTAAAATACTGCATTTTAAAAAGGTAATATAATTGCATCTTTAGGCAGCTGGGAAACTGGTAACAACCATGCATCAACAAGAATGGTAGCAAAGGAAAAAGTGCTTCTCACAGGTAAAATCCAAATATGAGCACCTAGATCAAAGGAAAACTGCCCAGTATAATCTTCAAAGGTTAATATATTGACAAATTTCCATGACACAAAAAGTCACAGGAAATTACATACCAGTACAGTTTGTTTTGTGTATTAAGCCTGACCAGAAGATATTTGTGCAGCCTAACTATAATCTTTCTGCATAAGAAATACTATTTTCTTAATTTCTATTAAAAATTTAAGAAGCAGTAGACTAGACACAAAGCACTGGACAAAGTAAAAGAAAGAACTGTAAGACTTTTTTTTTTGATCTTCTAGATGATGCAGTATCTGTGTAACAGCAGTTACAGCTTTTAGACTACAGCATAGTTTTAAAATTAACTATGTAGCTTTGATAAGAAGGAAAAACTAATCTCACTTCAAAGAGGACTTAAAAACTAAACCAGTTAGGGTTTTAAATATTGCTGATGGGACTACTTTTTTTTTTTTTCTCCTGAAACAAACATGTGAATTAATCAATTAAAAAGTTGATCAGAACTTAAGTACCTGAGTTTTAGTTTTCATGCTTTTTAAAGGAGTCCCTCCTCCTGGTGATACACCTTTTAATTCATCCTTTAACTTGGTAATGCTATTAGTCAAAATTTCCAGTGTTTTCATGATTTCTGCTTTGTCTTCTGACTTCATGGCTTTATTCTTTTCCAGCTTTGAAATCAGCATCTGTCCAGTTCAGAAATAAAAAGTCTTTTTACTCAGCAACTACTACTACAGATCTGTTTTTCAGTGGTCATTATAACTAATGGAAAAACAAATACTGCATTTCTTTTGCTGTGACCTACAAATCAACACACAGGACTTCTAACATGTATTAAATTAAAATCTTTGTCTGAATCTCTGATTTGTTTCCTCATGAACAACTGATATTTCCAATTCATTTGGACAGATTTACTTAACATACTTGAATTATTTCAAAATTTAATTCAACTTAAATGACATTTTGGCTTTTTTCCTCTTCCTAAGCCTAAGTACAGTAATGCATAATTTTCTACAATCATTCTCTCCTGCTCTTGTCAAACAGAACTTGGGCTTTCCTTTCTCCCAGACATATGTTGCTCCCAAATTAGGCAGTATCAATTAAAATTGAACATAAATTGTGTAAGCTTGTAGGGTTTTTTTAAAGTGAATTACCAGGACAAGTTACATTAAAACTATAAACTCAAAATAGTATGATAATGCCATTCTAAGAGAATGCTTATTTTAGAGGCCATTTTTTTGTTCATTCTTAAAAATTCTGAAGTATTTTACACTGAACTGAGATTTTATAACTGAATTGCTGACTGTCTTTAATGCTAATATTTTACCTTCTGTGTTTCAATGTGCTTCTCCAAGATTTCTTGCTTCTTTTTCCTCACATCTTGTTGAAGTCGCAGTGCTTCCTAGAAGCATAAAAAGATTATAAAAAAGAAAGTTTCTAGACTTTGAAGCATAATGCCAGAGTAATATACTATACCTGGCAACTACACAGTAGTAACTTACAATAACAGAGAAAAAATTTGTAACACGAAATGCAAGGTTCTGATATTTCCAACTAATGTTTTGGAATACAGTGCATCACCAAATTAAACAAAGATCTAATTATCTTTTTTAGTTAGATCTGTGCTGGGAAGACTTTATTACTGCTCACATATGAAGTAACACCTTACAGAACTCCACTGAAAGCTGAAAGGCAACACATTACACTACCTCAAGAGGAACTGCATGCAAGTGTTTAAATGTGCAAGCACAATTATCTTGAAAGCAACTGTAAATCAAATCAATCAATTAAAACAAAACAGTCTCCAGAAATGTTACAAGCTAAAACATATCTATTTTCTAAACTCGAAGTGTCACCCAAAGAAAAGCACCTCTTCTGTGTCTGAGCACTCTAACTGGGAAGCGACAAGTACAGCTACTCCATCTGCCAACAACAACAGAACTTGACCAGGCAATGGGCAAATTGAAATGAATTGAAACTGATCAGCAAGTGAGAATATAGCACGCTGAATGAGAAGCAGGAGGAAATGCCACCCCCACTGTGCTCACTGTGCCTACTAATGGTGCTTGTAAGAAAGCTGTTGCTTCTTGTTCTCAGATAAAGAATATAGAAGTCTTAGACAGCAGAAAACTCTTAAGAGCTTTGATATCAACATATTTAATGGAATAGTAGAGAAGAGGCAGAAGATGATCAGCTGGGATCAACTGCAAGTGGAATATCTTATAGAAGACTATAAATGCACAACAGCCATAGAAAAAGAAACAGTAGTCAAGTTTCTGTATGTCTTCCCAAATGCTGACAAATTCTGCTGCATGAAATGTTAGTTTTTCAATATAGTGTGCAATTATTTTTCTGAATGGAAAGGGAAGGCAAGATAAGGGGATGAATGTGAAAAAAGCTAGGGAGACAGGAGGAAAAGAAGGGAGTCAGTCCCACAAAATCATGTTTTTCCACAAGTACTAGTATATTGTAACAGAAATTTCTGAAGGCAGGAAGGAGCACAAGATCACATTAATAAAGAGCCAATCACTTAGGCACAACTTCAGTGTCTTGTCTCAAAAAAAAACCTCTACAGCTGTTATGATGAGTCAGCAATGCTATTACAAGTTTTTTGCCATTTTACAGGCATTTAGCATCTTAACTTGAAATGTAAAGGCTCTAATTCTAAAAATACATGTTAAGGGACAAATATGAAATGGAATTTCAAAATCAGAACTGCTTTCTTTATATTCTGGACCAATGGCAAAACTCACGAGCAGCTACAAACTGCTACTTCAAATTACAATTAGATATAAATTACAGAAATTTAGCAGTATTTGACCAAAATATTTGTTCAACAATTATACTGATTTCAACACTTAGGTTTGGACGCAACGTAGTACTGTATTCATAATTTGTGATTAAAAAACAGTAAGGCACACAATGTCCTGTATTTAGTTTCTCTAAATGGCAAGAATAAACCTGAAGAAGGAGCTTTGCTATGCTCTCTTGAAAATTCTAAACAAGCTAAACTGTAACTAAGTGACCTACTAAGGCCAAATACATTTTTGTTGCATTTCCTTTCTAACATAAATAAAAAGGAGAAAGCCTAACACTATGTAAAAATAAAAGTGGGTGCAGAAGAACTACAGCTTGGAAACAAAAAAATGCAGAGTCATAAAATTCTCAGTTCTCTTGAACAAACAATTTTGGTCACACATACAAAATACACTGAGAATAGAGGCCAGTTCCAGAATATTTAAGAGAGAAGAACAGTGACTATACTATACTCCCTTTCACTCACAATAGACAATTCATACCTCAACATGTAGATTCTGATTCCAGGAAAAAGTGTTTCACATTTTGAATTTCTACAGTTTTAAACCTGCTTACACTGCCTGAACATACACTGAAAAATAACAAAACAATGCTGAATTTTCTGGTAATATGTGGGGGGAAAAATAAAACATTATAGTGAATTTAATCTTGTAACAAGTTTCATCTATGTTCTTGAGATGAATATACATAGTGCTCTATCTCTAGGTCACAAGTTCCCAGCCTAGGTCCATTTTAAAAAGAAGCATATTTAATTTACCTGTTTTTTCTTCTGTGCTTCATTAGAGTCTAGCACGGAAGTGGAAACAACAGGCAAAGATTTCTGTGCTGCCTTCAAAGCAGCAGGGTTGTACACAGTTTTTGTCAAGCCAGTAGAAGTAGATAAAACCTATAGGAGGAAATCATTTTATTTTTTTGCCAGTGAATTTCAATCTTTCAAAAAACCCGCATGAGTGCTTAAAAATATATAAGCGTCTTTTCTTTTTGTCTCCTTTGATGATATGGAATACAAAAATTTGGTGTAGCAATTATATTTTTAGTTGTTGAAGTTAAACAGTTTCTGAAGAGGCAGCAGCACATCAGATATGTAAGCTATCAACATCAGCTTATAAATCCTCTCCACTGAGATTTCATATGTACTTCTAAGTTTCAAATATATAAATATTTATGTATTTGTGCATAACTAAGGAAACAGAAGATTGAGATTTTTGCAAGAGTAACTGTTGTTTTTTGTGTTTTGAAGTCTAAAATACAGTATTTAATGGCTGTATGAATTTTCCAAGCAAAGATTCAATGTAATTTCAGAGACAAAGGTCCAACGTAGAGACAACAGTTCCTTTTCATATGCAGTTGCTGCAAAGTAGAACTTGCACAATCGGCAAGAAGTAACTCAAGCACAAGGAAGTCTTCAACATTATACAGCAAAGGAAAAGACTCCTATGTATCTCTGTTCTCTTTCCTACATTTGTAATGAGGTATTAAACTTCTCCATGACTTACTGAGAACACTGATGACTGCTCTACAATCTCTCTAAAACATACTATGCACATCTCCACAATACCTGAAGAACTGAACTATTCTGTTTTCTTAGCATGCTCCTTAAAGAGTTTTTTGGGCATGCTAATACTGAAAAATCCATTGTCAAATCCTAGAGATAATATAGGCATGATCTTGTCCACCTTGTTAGCAACTAGAAGAAATTATGCAATTGGTATGATTTCCAGGAGTTTAAAAATACTTTCTATGTGGAAAATTAAGAGATGCATGCAGATTCTATTGGTCACCATGCACTCCATAAAATAGACAAAATGCCCACCAACAGGAAGAAAAAAAAAGAGATAGACAAGAAACAGAAAGACAGAAAAGACCAAGAAATTAGAAGAATTTACAACAGGAACAGTTCATATAAACCCTTTGCATTTCAGTGTGATATTAATACTATTGCTTCCCACAGTAAAGTGTTTTCAAAGAGTACACTGTGCATAGAAAACAACAGCAAAAAGAAATCAACACGTGTTAAGGGGTGCTATAGAAGGTGATACAAAATGCTCTAAGCAGACCATTACAAAGATGAAGGATTTTTTTCTAAATCTATTAAAGAACATTAAAGTAGGCATATTCCAGTCATACACTATTACACAGTAGATTTAGGACAGGGTACAAGACAAACAGAGGATCAAGCAAAGACAAAAATATTAACACATTCCTTTTGCCCTGAACTGTCTTAAGGGCAGAGTGAACCACACCTCCTCATCTCTTTTATGTAGGAGATGTAAGGAGAGATGCCACAGCACCAACACAGACAAGTCAAAAGCAACACTAAGGTCTTCTAAATCACTTAATACTCTTCAAGAGAAGGAATAGTATGAATAGCATGAATCTCTTCACAAGTCCACACATTTTAAGTCCTTATACAGATCTTACAAGATCTCACAATGACTTTATCACCTTTTCCTCCTGCACTGCAAAATTCTTGTCAAACTGTGCACTCTATCAGGCGCAAAAAACCATCTAGGAGATGACACCTCTGTTTTTTGATGGATGTCTATCATTTTATTTCTAATGGTTATAGAATACAATGATGCAAACTAAGCAAGATATTTCCTTGTAAAGAGGCAGTAGCAGATAAAAGTAAGTAAAATCAAGTTCCAGAGTACTACAAAAAATGTCAAAGGAAACTGCTGTTTCACAACAAATCCAGCGAACAGCCCAGCCGCTCAGCAAAATCACATCTGTACTATAAGACAACAGAAGAGAAAAACATTCTAGCATAAAATTTATTCTTTGTAGAAAAATGTTTCAGGATAACTCAACTCTCACACAATGAGAAAAAAAGAAGTATTTCCATTCAAGCTGCAAGCTGAAGCAGACTTCCTATTTCTAAAGTAAGCATGTATTACGTATGTAAAATGTAGTTCAGGAATATACAGCAAGGTATTTATCTGCAACTAATTTAGAGTACCAGGAATGGAACTAATCAAACTAACAATGAGATACAGGTAAGAAGCCTTGATCAATGCATTTAGGCAGACTGTTCGGCTTGAAATGAATTAAAGACACATTTTCTAATATTACAATTAATTATCAACTTCAAGTATCGTTACCTTTCTATGCTAAGTATCTTCAGAGTGAATTTTACTTGTTAGATGCCACTTAATCCATCAACTGCCCTACCAAAAAGCAGTGGGAGGGGATGTGTGTCGGGAAATACAGTGGATGCTTCATTTATTTCAGGTCAAGCTAACTCCCAAGAGAAAAGATATTTACATAGTCAGAGGAATCCTGTTATGGGCTAAAACTTGCTGTCTTTCTACTATAAGTTTTGTCTAATGAATGTTAAAAAACATTGGGGAAGCCTGTCCCTTGAAGTGCTAAATAAATCTGGAAATATGCACTACAAACTTTGCTACTATAATAAACACATCAACCACTTCGTATTCTGAAAATTGGAACCACTGGTCAAAATACGTAGCTCATAAGCACAATTCAGATGCACCTTGCCCACCGTACCGCTCTTTGTCCTTTCTATACTGATTAATTTCCACCTTTATCTTTTCACAAGTACTGCAAATTGTAAAACCAAATAAAATGGTAAATGTTCACAGCATCACCTTTTAAGGGGCAGAGAAGTCCAGAAATATTTTTATAGAACTGCATCCTATAGTGTCATATGTAACGACAAAATTTATTTATTTTTAAAATTTATTTTTGTATACGTCTAAACAACTCAGGATTATGGAACATGTCAAGTTCTTTTTATGATTGAACAAAAGGAACCTGACAGATAAAACAAAATCTACAAAATAGCAGCTTTTGTCCTTCTTATAATCATCCAGCCATCTGCTGAGTTTTGATTTATTATATTTCCTAAAATTAATCCTTCACAAGTTATTTTATTCATAGTTATGAAACAATATTGACACAAGAGGTTTCATAAAAAAATTCATTCTACCGAAAATAAATATGAGAGAAGAGAGGATGAGACAATTTCTTACCTTTTCAGTTGTTGGAGTAACTGGCTTTGACACAAAACCCAGTCTATCCTTCACAGATAATTTAGTCACATTCTAAGAAAACAAACCAAAATTATAGGTCAAATGTACACTACAAGCATTAGCAATTTAGAAAAAATGTTTAATAAAACCATAGACTTTTAAGCAACAATACAAGGAAAATATTCAAACAGTTGATAAAATTAATTTAAGTATTCGATTTTGCAATTAATATATGTCTATAACTGGGTAAGACAAATATGAAGCCAAATTTGGAGTCAAAGATTATCCTACATATTTTTTGCAAGAAGTCCAAGACATGCTAGCTGTCAGAAGATTATCTGCACAGGCCCTTTAAAATACACTACAGTTCCTGTGTTCTCTAATCTGCTATTTACAGATTACATGTATATCAAATGCAGAAAGTTGTTTGAATTCAAACTACAAATGTGTTCTGATTTGTGCTGGTCTCCAGAAGCAAACCAAAGTGGTGGCATAATGCTAAAAATGAAATGTTGCAAATATAAGAAAGCATTAAAAACTATTTCTAAAGCAAGTAAGATTCTCTCATTATTCACACTGGTATGGTGCTTATTCTTCCTTTTATTGCGGGTGATGTACAAATTCTGAAAATTCTTCTAGATACCGAGTTTCATTCTCTAATGGTTTGATGTGTTTAACAAATTCAAATATATATACATTAAAAAAACTAGCTTTTAGTTCTTTGTCTAGACACTCACTTTATTTTGAAATCTGACACCAGCAATATGACACAATAATCCCAAAACAGTCTGAGAGCCTTTCAGTTTTTCTTTTTAAACTATGTAAAAAACTACAATACTAAAAAATTAAGCACCATGCTCAGGTAAAAAAGCCAAATATCACTGCACTGAGGAAAACTTTACTAGGAAAACATCACTAACAATGTAAGCAGACGTACTTTGAAGTAGTAAATGTGTACTTGCACTATAGAAGTAATGGATACATTCATACACTATGGAACCTATTTCAGAAGGAAAAGGCAACTGAATTGCTCACTAGAATACAAACCTGAGCAACTTCTGTGTTGGCACCCTGTGCTTCTGCAGGTTCAATATTACTCGCAGGTACTGGGCCGAGCCGTTCCTTCACCGACTGCTTCACTACAGGCAAAGTGGGCTGCTGCACTAAGGGCTGGATCACCTGGAACACCACCCAGTCCCCAAAAGGCACAGCAAAAGATTAACAACAAAAGGCCACTACACATGTCATTCAGTTAGTACACAATGAAATTACAATGGAATTTATGTTTATGCTTCTTCTCTTCTACCATTCAATGCCTTTTTCACCTGATGGTGTAAACAACCACTTCATGAGATTTATTATGTTATACTGAATATTTGTGTAGAGTGAGTGATAATAACATCCATTTTGCACTTGCAGGTTACAGAAGAACAACTCTGATTTATTTCTATTAATTACATTTATTCAGCCTAACTTAAATTCTATCTGTTAGAACAAAATAAAATGTAGTAAAGAAGTCTTCTGATTCCTCTCACTACTCTTTCACCATCAACCATTTAGTTATGAAAAGACAATATAAACTTGTATCACTTTCACTTTTTACAGTGATAGGTCATTTCCTGTGTGTTTAACTTGGACAAAATAGAAAAAAAAGAACACAGAAACATGCAGTCATGGGACTGAAGAAAAATTAAAGAGAGCAGATGACCTCTGAATCTACCATGGATATACCTTGACAGCTAACAACACTTTTCCTTTTTTTTTTCTTTGACAAAAGCATTCAACAGTTAAGATCAAAAAGTATGCTTCCAAGCAAGCTTATTGTCATATTTATAGCTCTCAGAAGGTCACCTAATCCATTTCTCCACTGTAGGGCAAAGTCTGTTATGCCATTACTGACAGTATCTATCTATCTCATTCTTAGAGATTTCCGATGAAATGGGTCCTGTCACCTCTACAGATAAAAGTGCTTCAGTAAGCTTTGGCATTAGAAAATGTTTTTTTAATATTTAACCTAAATCTCTTTGTGCTGCCTTTTAAGCCTAGAACTTCCTGTTTTATCTATCTCAGATGTGGAGAGTATATTATTTCCTTCTTCCTGGCAGACATCTTCTATTTGATGATTTATTGCAGTTGACTCCCACCATCTTTTCCTAAGTATTTCCACCGCTCTCAGAAATTTTACAGCAAAAATTTTTTGAAGTAATCCTGCTGATAAAATAGCAATGGCTAAGCATTGTGCTGGACCAGATACTACTGAAGGGATAATTTAAAAGTCAACTGACTTTATAATGAAAAAAATTCAAAAGCTTTCTTTGGTGCCTGACAGACAAAATCTGCTAGGAAGCCATTACAAACACTGGTGAAATTAATTAACCCATAATTAATTAACAGAAATCTTGACAAAATACAAATATTTATAGTATACGAAGAAGTAAAAAGTGTCCATACTTCTCACAGATATGATACCAAATATTAATTTCAATGAGAAGTAAATGTTCATGCTCCTGAAAGACTTATGAACAAAAAATACCTGTTTACTGACTCAACAATTTGTTAAATGTTATATCTTAAGGTAGAAGATAAGAAAACATAGAAGCATTGCACTTAAAATTTTAATTTCCTGTTAAGAAAAACTTCTTATTACTGTGTACCTTCTGTTGCTGGTAACAGACTTCAAAATGCAGTCTGCTGACATGTGCTGAATGGCTGCTCTTGGTGAGGCAGGAACCTATAATATTGGCCCCAGGACTAAGAGGAATTCATTCTCAATCCAGCAAAGTTAACTTACTAAAGGTGGTGTTACTGGAAGCTGTTACCACTACTAAAAATAACAAATATATAGACTGAATGCTTGTTTGGAAATATAGAGTTAATATTCCAATAATACTATGAATAGCATAATCAGCAAATAAGCCGATAATATAGCCCAAGCTATCCTTTGAATAAAAGGGAATGTCTGTAGGAATGCAAATGACGTACTCCACTGCCCTCTTCTGGCTGAGATGAAAATAAAGCTTCGAAAATAAGTACCATTTTGAGCAGCACTACTTTAAACAAAGCATTAAGGATATCGACAAAGTCAAAAGGATAATAACAGGGAAGATAGTGAGATAGATGTCATTAAAACAAAACTTATGAAGATAAAAATCAGGGCATGTCTTAGAAAGAAGGAGAGAAAGAAAGGAAATTTAAAATGCTGTACAGCAGGATTGCCATGGAAAATCAGGTCACTGATTCTCAATGGTGATGATGTACACCATCAAGAGAAAGTAAGAATTCTCAACTCAGAGCAGCAATTGAAAGGATGTTCTAACAAGTTATTCATATATTATAGCAGCATATATAACTAAGTGACTATTTCTTCTATAGAGCCCGTCTCATATTTTTGAAGCACAGAATGTGCTTCTCCACACTGATGGCAAATCCAATAGAATAGGATACACAAACATTTTGAAAGATGTGCTACACCAGCTGCCAAGAAGACTCTACTCAATAACTCAGAGAGCCGGGAGAACCCAAGGTTCCTCTTCTCATTGAGTACAGCCACTACTGTACTGCTGACAAGTCTGATTTGGCTTGACAGAGGTTACAAATCTACCCTTCACAACAGTAACTGCAGTTTTAATTTTTTGTATGTTGCCAATGCTGCTACGAACATGACAACTTCCAGAACGTGTTCCTTTGCAATTCAATTAAAAAATGTAGCTTAGAGTATTTCAGTTGTAAGGGACCTGCAACAGTCATGGAGTCCAACAGCCTGGTCACTTCAGTGTTGACCAAAAGTTAAAGCACATTGTTAAGGACACTGTCCAAATACCACTTTAACAGTGACAGGCTTGGGGCTATCAGCCAGCTCTCTAGAAAACCTGTTTCATTGTCTGACCACTCTCTCAGTAAAGAAATCTTAATGTCCAGTCTGGACTTCTTGTGATACACCTCCAATCCATTCCCAGACAATTCTGCCCCTGGATATCACAGAGATAAGCAACTACCTCCCACTTAAAAACATCCATGATCCCTTCCTAGAAAGTCTAATGTAGTTCTCCTCTTCCACTCTTATTTCCAAGTCCTTAGATCTATGTGTGCATACCTGTGCCTCTGTGTAAAATGAATTATTCTGCTACTTTGTATAACAATATGTATGCCCAACAGGAAATGAAAGGAAACAGAAAAGAGGGAAAACCGGAATGTCTTAGAAGAAAATGGAGACCATCTTACATAAAAAGAAATACAACTCTGCTCCTTTTCTTATGCTCACCAGAAGAAATAAAAAAGCCTATATTAATTAAAGCAAAATAGATGTTATTCAGCAGTGAGCTGCATCAAATCTTGCTTGAGATCGTAACAGATTGAAACACTAAAAGTCACTGAAGGGCTTTCTTCAAATACCTTTGGTCTCATCTTGCTAATCAGCTGCTGAACGCTGCATATGAGGTCAAAGAATTTACAACTGAAGCGTGGTTTTTGGAAACTAATTACATGAAATAGTCACTATTTCAAAAGGACTTAATTTACTTGATATGAACATTCTCTTAAAAATGTTTTAGAGATTGTATTTTACATAATATGCTAGAACAGAGTTAGATCCTCTACCTTCTGAGTGGTAGTCTGGATTTGTGGCGTGCTGCCTTCTCGATGCCAATAAACTTTAATAAAACGATTATTTAATACTGCTTCTGTACTTGATATAGCTTTCTTTGCTTCCTCATGTGTGGCAAACTGAATAAGAGCACCTTCTGGATCACCTTGATATGCAACCTAAAATTTAAAATAGAAGAACAGAACTTATCACATAGAGGATTCTCCTTTGTGTCTAAATTATCATTAAATCATTAGCTTTTAAACTTAGAAGCTTACAATTTACACCTAGTATGTGTCATTACATAAATAGTTCCCATTCATGAGCCCGTTTGAAAGACCTGGTGTCAAAACCAATCTTGAGATTATGGTAATAAACTTTAAGAATAGCCAAAAAAACTCAAACAAACAAAGTAAAGCAAAATCCCCAGTCAACCAGTATTTCTGTTTGCAAATACGAGTAGTTGTTTGAAAGACAAAAGAAAGCATCAGCAAAGTAAATAAAATTACTACAAAAAATGCAGGGGTCAAATAGTAAATGTCCTATCTAAAATCAGAGCTAGACAGCAATGCTCATTTTGATTTCCTTCCTTTGAGCATTAACAGATTATTTTGCTTCAAAAGCCAAGATTATACTCTTTGCAATAAGAGCATAGCTTGCAATGTCCATATACATATCTGTCTCTCCATAAACATCTGTATTTTACTTAAGGAATAATATTGCCTGCTAGTATACCCATATTCTCAGGTCAACTATAAAAAGGCTTAAGAAATATTTAATAGCAATTAAGAGAGATTTCAAATCCCTCCAGTGTTCAGACAGTCACAGAAGGTGCATTCTGTACTGTACAAGTACATACAAAAATATTGTTGCACCTCTTCATTCCAGCCCTCAGTGCAAACAAGAAAGGGTTTAGAAAACTGCAGGGTAGCATTTGAAACTTGTTGATAATGAAGCACGGTGAAAGGTCACATGGAGTAGCTTAGAGACTGGGTATGAAATACTGACATTACACGTGCAGCCTGCAATACGTAACATCAGCCCGCAATACGTAACATCAGCCCAAGTCAGGCTCTAGTTCTTTCACTGCTTTCCTCTCTCTTCAGTTGCATATTGGGTGACTAAGCCACAAAGTAATTTTAAGGGACAAATCATCATTACTGTGGAACTAGAAAGCAATTATGCCACAGGGACCGCTTTCTTGGTGAGAAGTACAAGTTTTCTGTAGTTACAAGTTATCTCCGAATATACAGAGCGTTTGTGATAGCAGATTCAAACTTGAGAGAATGGGTTAGAAAAACCCAAAATTTTCAGTATTTTGAACAACGTCTCTTAAAAGTCTTATCTCTGAGTAACAGATTTGGTCAAAATGTAAAAGATGACTAGAACATTTGATTTCTGCTTCTTCAGTGGTAATATCATTGAAAACAATGAGATCTTTTTAGAGAAACAAGTTAGGAAAATCATAGTGTTTCAGGGAACAAGGAAACAAGTTAGGAAAGTAATAAAGAGATTCAGGGAACCAGGAAAAAAACCTGTCATTCTACTTTTAGCAACTACCACTACCTTTGTATCAAAGCATAATGCTTTCTCTTTGTTGACTCTTACCTGCAAGTTGACTAGGTTTCCAAACTTACTGAAGTGCTCATTAAGTTTGCTGATGTTATTAAGTTCTGGGGGAACTTTTCTCAATTCAAGTTTTGTATTTTCATTTCCAAACTGCACTTTTTTCTGGAAACCTGGACTATTTGTTCTGTTAAAATTTTGCCTGTAATAAATAAAAAAATCAAGCCAGAAATCCATCGCAAACTAGCAAACACCATGTTAAATTGTATATGCTTTCATAGAAGCATGTGTGTATGAGACACAAACATCTGCAGACTTAAAAAATAATGCAATTTTAGAAAAGTGAAGAAGAGTACAGGATACACGCCCATATATCTGCCGTCTTCTCCACTGATATTCTCAGCATACCCCAGCACATAAATCTGTGACACAATTCATTTATTTGCTCATGTCAGTAATTCCTGACTTCCACATTTCTTCTCTCCAAAAACTGTTTCTTAGCTATTCCATGAAATTTCCCCAATATTGTTTCAAATAACTATTACTTCAAGGTCTCCTCACTCCCAGCCATCTCTCAAAATCTCTTCCAATCTTGCATCCTCTGTTTTTTTCTCAGTAACATATCTGGCAACTCAAATCAAAATAGCAGTGATAAAATTCAAGTTTCACAACTAAAATCAGTCATCTCTAACAACCATCACACTGCAGCTTCCCTGTTTCTTAGATCACACCAACTTTGAAAGAACAGATCTTAGTATCATCCAAAGCAACTTCATCTATCTGTATACTATCTTTGACAGAAGTCAGTGAAATACAGATCACACTATAGTATGATTTATTCTAGTACCATCAATATACTCAGTTTCACTTGCTTGCAATTTATA
The DNA here is from genome assembly GCA_013397375.1 of Toxostoma redivivum. NCBI lineage: Eukaryota > Metazoa > Chordata > Aves > Passeriformes > Mimidae > Toxostoma > Toxostoma redivivum. The sequence goes on from VXBI01003133.1 coordinate 364,404, forward strand.
GAGGTATACATGTGCTTCAGATTACAGTAAAGAGGTTAATGAAATTCAAACTCTTAAGCCAACACTGTGTTAACAGTCACTCACTTGTCAAACCAAGTCTTCTTTGTAGGAACTCCACCATCCCCTGCACCAATTGTTCTTTTCCTGGATTCAGCATCTACCACTATTCTCATACTACTTTTATTAGGAGGTTTTTCTGTAAATAGATGAGAAGATTTTACTTTTTTAAGATTTATTTTCTGTGCATTTGATTGTAAAAAAGTATTCTGCTCACACTGAATTTGCACTGAAAAGCAGAATTGTTTATTTTTAAATTACTATGATTCTTGTTCTGACTGAATCAAACCTTGGTCACAGACTTCTTAGCTATCAACAGATGTTGTGACAGATCAAAATAGCTAATAGCACTAATTTTGTCACAGTAACATCACACATACAGAAAACACAAGAGGTGTGACAGAAGGCATCTGCCTTGAGATGACAGCACTCTGAATCACAATGATTCACAATGTCCCATGCAATAGTCTGAGGTTCACACCACTCCAGCTAACACCTTCATTCTACTGTTAGATGGCGAACACAAAAATGGGCATGATAGGAAATGCATAGTACTCCAGGACACTAACACCTAGGAGCAAGATTTATGGATGGACTGGGAAAGGAGTCACTTTTGCTGAAGAACAGGAATCACACTGGGGGACTCCTCACTGAAAATACACCAACAGAAACATAGTAAGATTAAATAGAAATACATACAAATGCAAATTAAAACCACATTAAAAATGGTTTTATCCCTTTTCCATTCTTATTTTGCGTGCTGCTGCTTCTTCTCAGAGCCACAGGAACTGCGAGGTTAAGATTCGTGCATAAAACTGCTACCAGATAAAAATGACTCCCTCCTCTCTGCAGCAAAAATCATTCTGAGATTCTACTACAGAAACATTGACATTTTTCTGTATGAAAGATATACAAAGTGATCAGTTACTACAGCTAAGGGTAAACTGTGCAATACTCTAGCGAGAGACTTCATTTCACCTTTAAAAATGCATGAACAAAGCAACCATAGACATAGGTCCCTATTCAATTAAACATCTATTAATTCCAGATGATTTTAGGAAAATGCAGTATTTTCCAGTATTCTCTGGAAAGTTCCTCAACCTGCATTAATTTTACAAAATCAGCTAAACTAAGTAAGTATAGCTTTGAGAGCATACCTCTGGGTGGTAGATCCATATCACCTGATGTGAGTCCTATCAAATTTGGTCTTTGGGCATGTACTCTATGTCTATACATAGGTCTTGAAGTATTTGTTATACTTGGAGCTTCTGGATTATATCCATCTGTGTCATACGTTTCTGGTAACAAAGAAATTGTCTAATTAAAATAAATTGCAGTTAAAACCTCTAAGTTTTCAAATACAATATTTAATTTGATTACAAGATAGAGTTACAATAAGAGTTGTATAACCACTATCATAAAAAACCATCTTGCCAAGTTTTCTGCTTAAACACAATGAAAGTATCACTCTCCAGTCAAAATCACACTTTATATTCAAATTTTACTTCCATCTTGAACTAAGTCTGAAAAGAAGAATGTTAATTTACTGTCACAGTCTATATGATACAAACTTATTCTCCCAAACTATGACATTATAATCGCTATAAAGTACACGATAATATGAATCAATGTTATTCTATTTAGCAAACCTTGTGGGCAAAGCCTCAGTACTACACCTGCTGTAAAAAGAGAGGGTGGAGCAGGAGGCGGCTGGTGATGAATACCCGTGGTAACAACAGTAGGAACTGAGCTGGTTGCTGAGTTTGGGGGGGCATCCATGCCAGCAGGCTGTAATGGTGGAAGGGGAGGGGGTGGTCCTGCCAAAAACAAAGGAAAACACTGCATTTATTTATTATCCACTACATTTTCATTATACTCCACTCATAAGGAAACTGATCTGAAATACTTTTAAAGGCTATTTAAGAAAAAACGGGCTGAGAAGGCACATCTGCAGACTTGATGCTGTACCATAAATTCACAAACCACCCCCAAAAGCAAATGACTCAGAACTTGGATTAGAGAGAAAAGCATTTGAATCATTTAACATTTCTCCAAACACCTTCTCTCTACAAGCAAAATTTAATTGCTAGCCCAGTATTCATTTTAACTAACAGAAACATTTTAAATCTCAATAAAAGCTGATCAAAAAGAAACAAATCCTATTTTTAAAATAAAAAAGTATTTTTAATATAACAAAAATATTCTATGATGACAATAAATAATTTGGCTGAAATTATTTTTCCAAATACCCAAGAAGAAACTTTAAACTCCAATGGAAATATTGTAAAAATTGAGCGATTTTTTGTTTGGTTGGTGTGGTGGTTTGTATAATTTCCAGAAATAGCTCCCTGTCACAACGTGGGCAGTGACTGGTTTGATTTTTTTACAACAGGTAATGTAACACCCTCAAAGCTAAGTGGTCAAGCCCAATTTTCAGTTTAATCATTGAGAAGAGAAGGTTTTGGAAGAAGTTATAAAGTGATATACCTGAACTTGTGAAGCAGATTTAAAAGTAGCATGGAAGGCAGAATTGACCAACCCAGACAAGACTACACTTTATATTAACTGAAATAAATACATTAATTCATATATTTCTTAAATATACCATCAAGAGGAAATTAAAACAGTTTAAGAAATTTCTAAGCAGTATCAAATATCAATTACTCCTGAATAATTTGACCAAGTGGGACACCTAAGTAAATAAAAAAAGAGAGAAAGGAATAATCACATAAAACTAAAATAACAGCTTTTAAACCACACAAGGCAACTGAGCACTAAACTTTGACCACTTTATAAATGACAGCCAGGCACGCTAAGTTTTCATGTAATTTTTAGTGCTTCAGCTGAAGTACTTTTCCAGTCAAACAGCAAACAAAGTGCATAATTTTTCTTAGTTACTTTACATGTTTAGTTTCACAATTAATCCCAAATTATGTTTTTAGGTATGAATGTGATGTGGTCATGAATTATCTTTATTTCTATTAATATAAATGAAACAGTAAGGATCTGTTGTTTCTAGGATTTTCCCTTCTTTAACTGTAGTCAATTTTGGACAACTTCTCTATAATTTAATAGGAATTTAATTTTGTGATGTTATGCTTCTGCTTAAATACAGTGAAAATATTATTCCATACTAGAGTCATATTTAGTATGCAACATTTTACAACAACCAACTCTGCAAAAATTATCATCAGAAAGAGTAACTTTGAGATAAGCTATGCCATAGTAGAGCACAGGTCAACTTTCTATAATGTAATACAGCTGGGATTCTTCAAAACAGCTTTTTGCATTGTGTACAATTCAATTAAGATCCAGGCTTTTCTACTAAAAAATGCAATTTAATCTTTTTTAATTACCTGTTACAGGTGGAAGGCTAGGTGGTAAGGGGCCTGGTGGTGGTACTGGAGGTCTAAGGTTAACAGGAGGAGGACTCAGAATTGGTGGAGGGGGAGGAAGTCCAGGAGGAGGTGGTCCTTCAACAACAGGGGGTTGTGCTGGAAAAGGCAGAATGCCAGGAAGATTCACATCTTCTACCACTACTGGATCGCTTCCATGATCAAAAGGGCACATGTCTCCTCTCATACAGAAACCCTTCTCTGAAACATCAAAAAGAACTGATGTTAGTATTCAACAGCTGTAGCTCGATTCAGGGTAGATACGAGACATTCAATGTGTAATGTGGCAGTTTATATATTAACAGCTCCACGTATCAGCAGAAGCTTAGATTAGATAATTAAATTAACCCTTTAACTTTATTCTTAGCAGTCAACAAACATGGACATTGCAGAAACTTGCTAGCATAAAAGTGTTGAATCATTCTTAAAAAACTAATTCTGCACTGAATTATAACAAATGGTGAAAGGAAAAAATGAAATCTAGATGTCATCACATTAACAAAATCAATTTGTTTCTAAGCAAAAAGTGCAGATGCTAGGATTGAGAAACCCCTATTAAAAGTCAGAAGTTAATATTACAGAATTCTAACATGAGCAAAATTCACTCATTTTTTTCCTCTTTTGCAATTACGTCAAGAAGCATTGTAAACATCTGGTATAGTTTAATGTGATTACATAGGAGCAAAATTTGTTATTTACATATAACATATGCATTTGTAAATATTAAATATATATAAATAAAAATAAATATGCATTCACTTCTTTTCTTTTACACACAAGTCAAATAGAAGAAGGTCAGAGAAGGGCCACAAAAATTACCAAGAGCCTGAAGAACCTCTCTTATGAGGAAGGGCTGAAAGAGTTGGGGCTGTTCAGACTGGAGATAAGAAGGCTCTGAGCAGTGAATTGAAGTACTCAGTGCAGCCTTTAAGTACTGAAGTACTTAAGAACTTTCTGGTGGGACCTCAAGTGATAGGCCCAGGGGTCATAGTTTTAAACTAAAACATGGTAGATTCAAAGCAAATATAAGAAAAAGAAATTATTATAATAAGGGTGGTGAAATAGCGGAAGAGGTTGCCCAGGAAAGTGGCGGATGCCCCATCCCTGGAAACATTCACAGTCATGTTGGATTGGGCTCTGAGCAACAAGATCTTGTTGAAGATGACCATGCTCACTGTAGGGATGCTAGACTAGATGACTTTTTTAAGGCCCTTCTAGCCCAAACTGTTCTATTATTATCTATTTAGCAACAGTGTCCACAAAAACAAACATCAACAAAATACCAGTCAATGCAATACAGGGAAAAGGCTGAAACATCTTCTGGTAAAATAAGAAGAAAGAGGAGCACCCACTTCCTCAAAACATAATGTGGGGAAGTAGTATGTATTACCTCATCTTCAGGAAGAGTTATAGAGCACATTAAATTGAAATGTTGAACAAAAACAAAAGTTTAGCAGAGGGTAATGCTGAAAATTTGAAAGTGCAGATAGGAGGAGTAGTATGATGGAACCATGTGGCCACTGAAGAGAGAAAACTTCAAAACAAAATGACACATTCACAATTCCACTTGCTCCACAGCATTACTGTGATGTACACTGGCAAAGCTATTCTTTGGAAGTACAGCTCTGCAAATACTTGAAAGCTCAGTTTCCCATTTTCTTTACCTAAAAAAAAATTCTCAGAGTTCTGAATATAAACTGGCCTAGAACCTAAATTCCTAATTGTGGTATACAACAATAACAACACCAAATTCCCTCAGAAGCAACCTTATGAGGAGATTTCAACACTCCTGAGCCTGCAGGTTGACCAGCTGAATTTAGTTAATGCACTGTCAGCTGCAGCAGCCTCTTGTGCACAGTTTGGCACATTTAAAATGAAAGCTTAAGACAGAGATAAGCAAAAAACTAGCCAGTTTTAAGAAACATCTACACAGAAAGAAATTATGGCCTAACATGAGCCAGGGAAGTTTCAGCTCTAGACTTTTCTAGTTAAAAATTGTCTCCTAGATAAGATAGAATGAAATAGGATGAGCTCACTAAGGTGCTATCATTGTCAAAACCATCAAACACAGTATTTGGTTGAAACATGACATAAGACAGAAAACCTGGGTAAAACTGATTTTTAATGACATTTTTAATATACTATTTTTGATTTACAGCAAATAGTCCTAGCAAGTAAAAGAAATACACAAACACTAAAAGACCAAGCTGTCTAAAGTCAGTAAGAAGTGGTACAAAATTTGCAATCAAGAATTCTACAATAGAAAAACCCCACTATATTAGAGAAGATCAGAAAAAGAAGGGTGAACCACCTCAGCCTTTTCAGAAAGAGGACAATCATAGCTGTAAGAAACAATTAAAAAATTAAAATGTACTTACCATCATAATCTCTACAGCGTTTCTTTGGCAGTGGAGGTCTTCCATAGGAGTTGTGGTCCAGCTGCTCTTCATGGAACTCTGACCAGCTTTCAGTAGTGTTATTTCCATGATGAGCAGGAGCAATAACAGTAATAGTACTGCTCAGTGTAGGGACAGGGTAGTGGCCAGATGAAATATTCGTCACAGAAGAAACTGGAGTATAATTGTTCTCTAATGGATCTGTTCTATCCATGTCATATTTTGGCTTTCCCAAATCCCTTTCTGTAACAAAAAATACAAATTATATTGGATAATTCTTTATCCACCTTTTCACTAGAAGCAGCCACTACTCTCTAAGTATCTTTACTCCACATCAACTCAATACATACACAAGATTAATTGAAATGTTTTACAGGTTGCCCAAAGTGCCTGTGAAGTTATTTATAATTTAGGATTAATAAATGATAATTAATAATTTAACTGGTCCTAAGCAACTTGTTCCAGTTTACTTGCTTTGATAAAGGGTGTTAAGACTACACCACCTTCAGAGGTCTCCTCTAACCTCAACTATTCCGTGATTCTACATTCCAAGGGTTTAACCAGAAAAATAATAATCTCTGAAGTACATAGTCAGACCCTGGGCTATTTTAATAACAACTATATCCACACTAGAGCAGATACCCTATTTAACTTCAGGTAGAGTACATCTTCTTTACTGATGCACATATTTAAAAAACTTCAGATGGAAAGTTTTTCTGAATAAAGGGAAGCAATGGCAAGAAAAGAGTAACCATCACTCGAAAACACTATAAAAGTTACAAATCTTTTATGTTTCAAGACAACATTATTGTATTATCTTCATTTTGTTGACCTTCATTTTCTGTTCCACTCAAATGCATGTATTTATAGCATGCAAAGCTTTGCTGTAATAGGTGAAATAATAATGCTTGACAGGTGTGGAACACTCCTGGGCAGATACAGCAAATAAAATGACCTTTTATTCTGAATACATATGAACTCTTCATTTTCTAGTATTACCACCAAAAACCAGTAAATATCCCCATTAAGACAGAATAGTTATGTCATGACATATGTTAACAGACTTAAATAACTCCACAATAAAGATCAAGATACTATGAAATATCTTAAAGATGGCTCATCAGTGTGGGTAAAACAGATTTCTTCATGTTCTCAGAAGAAACAAAGATTTCACTATAAAATAGTGTCCATAAGGTACTGTCATTTCAGTTTATGTAAATAATTCTTAAATTAAGACTTAATCATGTTGTAATCTTCTAGTTAAACTGCTGCATGTTATTTAATTTGCTTGTTAATAAGCTGTTTGGAAAATATCTGCTCTCATTTCTTCAGAAATATGCATTCCTCATTTTAAGACTGGGTTACCAAGGCCTGTTTTACAGAAAGAAAAATAATAAAAAGGAGAGCTCTAACAGACTTTTTTTTACCAATACATCATCTAAGACAGGACAACGATATAAAATTACTTTCACTGCTCTTTTTCCAATTTACCATTAAAAACTATTGAGGGGAATAAGCACTCTTTTCAGCTGAAAAAGCAACCCCCTTTATAAAAAAGTTTAATTCTACAAAATACTGTACTGAAGCCTTAAGTCCTACAAATATGTGCACAAACACAAATATTTACTGTAATGATTTCAGCCCTTCACCTACGACACTGAAGCAGAGACCGAATGTCTTGAGCTGTGCTGTTCTGTTTGTCAAGTCATTTACTGCCAAACAGGCAGCCTCTGCCAGTTCCACCTTTGTAGATGAGTATTAATTTTTTTATCTCCCTAAACCAGAATTTGAGTTTCCTAAAATTTAATGAAATGGAAGTAACTTGTATTTTTCTGCCTCTCTTACAACAACGCTTAAAAGTGGCCAGCACAGACATCTCAATACAAAGGTATTAAAGAAGAACAGAGTGTAAGAGACTAAAACAAGCACTGAGAACACAATCACAGAAGCCTCCTTTCCACAGAAAACAAAGCTAAATTTGAATAAAGGAACAAGAACGATAGAGGAAATACTAGTACATTTTGAACACAGTTTTCAAGTTTAGTTTCTAAATTTTGTAGAAAACATTCACCGTATTTTAGAGACCAACTGTTGGTACCTCTGCTTCGCGTTCTGCTCCGGCTTCTGCTACGGTCTCGATCACGGTCCCGCAACCTCTCCTTGCTCCAACTCCTACTTCGACTCCTGCTGTAGCTCCGACTTCTCCCTCTCCGTCTGTTGTATCGATCCCTATAGGAATCTCTTCTGGGAGGATTTCGGTCATAATCCCTCTTCCGAGAACGTTCATCTTTTTTCCTTTCATCACGGCTTCTATAAAAGACGTATTAGAGGTTAATTACAAGAATTATGAGGCTGCAATTTGGAATCTTAACTACTTAAAAACTTTAAGAAATGTCAATGGGAAACCAGAGAAGAGCTACAAATTGTATGTAACTTACGGCTACTCCTTTCTTTTCAGAAGATTTTAGAATTAATTTTGCTTATTTGTTTTAATTTTACCATACCCAAGATTTTAAAACAAATATAAATTTCTGTTTCTGCACAATAGTGCATACTTCCCAAGTTAGAAACAAACAATAACTTTGGTTATTGAAGGGAATGCTCCTAAATCAAAATTTAAACTCAGTATCAGGCAGAATAGATACTGCAATATAAACCACAAATCTAGAATTGCTCCTAAAACTCCATGGATGATAGCTGTGGACAACTTGAGAGACGGGTTACACTGACACACACTTGCCACTTAACTACATATGCATAATTAGATAACAATACAGAAGCAAAGTATTTAAATCAATAAAAAAATCCAAATCCATCTGATTACTGATGTAATTAATACAAGTGGTTAAGCAAAAAATTTTACCTGGTGTCTCTGTAGCGAGAACTTGACTGAGGAGGGCTGTGATTTAATCTTCTAGAGAACTTCTTCTCTCGCTCTTCCTCTTTAACTATCTGAATTCAAAGCATGTATGTTACATCAAAACATGAGTACACCAAAATCCAGACTTCTTCATAACCAAATAAAACAAAAAACTCCAAACACTGAGCAATCACCAGTAATACTGAAATTAAATATTTCAGTCTCTAACATAATTAGTGAATCTTCGTAACATGTTAATTTCTATTTCTACGAATATTTGAAGCCCTCTTTGAGAGAAAATAAAATAATCAGTCTTTATAGTACTGCACTGAAAATACAGCTGCTTTTACTGTAGGTAGGAAAAAAACCATATTAAGGCTTTGGGGAAGATTTGAAAAGGCATGGATATTCAACAACCAACACCAGTGTCTTTTTTCATCAGCAGGTTATCTAGTTCAGTTCACACTTAGAACACTTTCATGCAGGCAAACCTAGGCTGCTACTGAAAAGCACAAACTTACTCTTCTGGCTCAATGAACAACATAAACACTTGTGACAAAAGGATGTTAATCTGGATCAAGCAGCTGAAGGAATGAGAATTGCCATTTAGAATGGCAGCCTGGATTTATGGAGAATTAAAATGCAGCACAACTACAACAGCAATTTTGACCAGAGAACTAATGCAGGTTGTACTGCAGCTCCTACACTATTCATTAACTTCATTTACCTTTGCCTCAGCAAAACAACTTTTTACCTCTGAAACATCCACCTGGGCTAGAAAAATCGTGCAGCAGTGCTCAACATGCCAAGCACAAATCTTCTGACTTATTTTAATGCTGTCATGTAATTATTAATAATATTATACATAAATATAAACTATTATTGATATAAGCTATAATAAATTGCTAATAACTAGTACTAATAAAAACTATGAAGTTAAACATAAGCAAATTACACGAATGAGGAAAAGTACATGTAAATTAAAATAAATTCCCACCTCTTCTTTTTTTGTCTCTTTTTCTTGGTGCTGAAAAAATTCTACTTTCAGGCTTCCTGATGATGGCTGCTCTGGTGGAGGTAGGTAGCTTTTTGTATTCACAGCATCAAACAGTTTTTCCACAAATATCTGCGTTTCTAAAAGTAAAGAGTGTACAAATATCCATTATACAAAACCATGGTTAACATTTACTTTAATAAATATTAATAAATAAATAAACCCCAAAAACCCAGACAAGCAACCAAAACCAGCATTCAGCAAAAAGTTAAAACAACAAAGATTATTTTCTTTAAATACTGTGTTCCTAATTTATCTTTTAAAAGGACATTTACAGAGTCAAAAAACATGTCAATAATGAACAATGTTTCAGAAAAGTTTTCAATCCTTGAATTATTTAATGTCTCTTAATAAAGCATCTGGGAAAATATTTCTGGCATATATATGAACAGAGTTTCAATATTTGCCCAGGGAAGTTGTGGATGGCCCAGCCCTGGAAGCATTCAAGACCAGGTCAGACAAGGCCCTGATAAAACTGGTCTAGTGTGAGGGGTCCCTGCCCAGGATAGGGGGCTGGAACTAGAGGATCTTTACAGTCTCTTTCAACCTAAACCATTCTATGATTCTGTGCCTCTGTGAGTACTAACAAAACATATATCTTATAAATGCATACTATACACCTGGGCTTTTTAAAATTACTTTATGGAAATTGAATTATATTCTACGAAGAAATAAAGCTAACAAAGAGATCAAAAGCCCGATTCTCTGGTAAACGATTACTTGAGTAAATTCAACAGGACAGAATTTTCCCTCAATTGTTATGACAAAGCCCATACCTTTCTGAAGAAATACATCCAGCTGATCAACACACAATGCCTTCAGTTCCTTTTCACTTTTATCCTTCTTTACCAAAGCCAGAACATATTTAGCTAGGGCAGATGGATCTGCATCACATCTGCAAATAGATTAGTTAGAAAAAACAGCAATTTAGTTACAGCAATTAATGTCTGAAACTGGTATGACCAATACATATATAGGGCAAAACCATTTCCTACCAAAGCAATACTCAGGTGTATTTTTCAAAACAGAGTCTAGATATACAACATTTCTAAGTATAGTTTTCCTTTTCAAGAGAACAATTGCCTAGAATGTTTTCTAATACCGGGCAAAGAACACCACAGCAAATTAGAACAAACTATTTAATAAGAAACAGCCTCAACTGCCTGTTTTGTATTAAAAACAAAGACAACAAATACTTCCCTAACTCCCCAAAGATGGAATCAATAATTCTGAGTGTAACACTGTTATCTGAGAAAAGTTAGTCTATCTAATTGCAAATTAATACAGTGATACTATAGAAGTGATCTATGCCACATTAAAAAAATAAGATTAAAAAAATCAGACGCTCGAGTATTCCCCTAAATACACTTTTGAACATTCTTATTTACTACTTACATATGAACATCATGAAAACTGAAACTGATTTTTTCTGTTTCAAATTTGGTTTCAAAAGCCTAAATTCATATATTGTAACAGACACTTCCATAAGAGGTACACTGAAAATGGAGGGAAATTTAAGGGATCATTATCCATTTGACATCTGAATTCAGAATTCAACTAACAATTAAATACAGAGCGCCTCAATGTAGAAGATGATGGTCTTATGCAGATCAACAAAGAACTTAAAATGAAGAAAGCCACGTATCCATATTCAGTAGGACATTATTTAATATAAGTGGCAAATTATTTTTACAATGTTTCACAGGAATAACAGGAATCTACAATGAACTTCGTGGTGTTGCTGTAAAGTCTGCCAAAGTAAGCGAGACTACTGCACAAAACCATTCATGTTTCAAAAAGAGTAACTAATGAAATGGTGAGACACTGGTCTTAAACAACCTAATCTCCTTATTTAGCATATACCAAAGGAAGACTTCAGGCCCCACAAAATAACGCAGGATTGAATGGATGCATACCAATCATGTGATACAGACAGCTTATTTGGGTGGTCATTGAAGTCTGTACTAATGTTTTAAAGAATGACAAGTAGAAAAAAACTGCATCGACGCATCCTAACTGCACATGCTTTCTAGCAAAAATAACCAATAAGAAAAATTAATCTGTGGTCAGGGAGTTGCACTCAATATGAACATTACACAAATATTGCTCTAGCATAGTGGTCCAACAGTCATAACAAAGAAATAAGAAGTTTGAAATTCCTTCCACGATGAGTAAGAAACAAATGCTGATCATTGAAATGGCATTATTTTGGACACTGGGCAAAAGAAGACAAATCGCTAAACAAACATATCACACCATCTAATTCCTCTCACCAGAGAAACTTATCTCCTGCACAGCAAGCCACATCCCCCATGCAGACATATCCACTAAGCAAAGGAAGCCAATCTGTCAGCATCACTTATGCATAGCCTGGGCCCAGCACACAGAGCCCTTAAGTTAAAGGTCAGAGCTTCAAACACAGCACAGCACCCTACAGAAAGCAGCCAATAGCAGAATTTCATGCTAGAAAAGCAACATGGGCTGCTAGTGGATGTACCACTGTATTCCATGTTAGTCTCCATCAATTTATAGATACAGGAAACAGGAGTTCATGATCAGTCTACAATCCAAAAGAACTCTCACACACTAAATGAACAAAATGAAAATATATACTGCAAAACCAGACTGCAAACTGACTGAAAATTCTTCAGAAATTTTTCACATCTAGTTTGTCCCATTCAGGTCTAACAGTTCTTTATCCAGAAGAAAATACTGTCCAAGCACCAAGTCAGTGCACAACCTGACACAACCTCCTAGAGTGTGAGCAGTAGGGCTCTTTTAATGCTGCAATCACCTGAGCACATCAGCAAAGCAGATTATCTAAAAGCTCAGTGTTGAACAGTATTCATCACAGGCTGCAATAAGGGTTCTCTCTCAGCCTTCAGGAGGCCCTAAGACCAGCATTTCATAACATTTCAATCCTTGAATTTGCAAAGTTATTAACTTTTTTTAATTGTTTCTTCATGCAACTTCAATGGCACTTTAGATTTTCAATATTTTCCAGGTTTCAAGCTGAATCATGCCATGGAAAACTAATGTGCTGTTTTCATCATGACAGGTGGGGAGGAGACAACTTTCACATTATTATCTTCAGTTTTTCTTTTTTAATTTCAATTTCCACAAATTTAGTTCTCATTTGATAATATGAACAGTCAGCAGTCATTGGTCAAAATCTGCTACAAATTATTTAAATGACATATACACTAAAATTTTTTTTGGGGGGTGCAGAAATAAAGGAAAAAAAGTGGAAGAAAAAAAACCCAAGTCAGTCTACAAGGTAAAAACCTACTGCTCTTAGCTATTACAATGTGTTTTCAATCTCCAGCTCCTACAGCATTGACTATACAACAACCTCATATTCAGTTTAAAGCAATTCCCCTTTCACAAGCAGTATAAAAACCAGAAAATCTCCTCTGGAAAACCTAGACTGTAACAAAATAAACAAACCATAAACTATCTCCCAAAAAACAAACCCAAAAAATCCACAAAACCAACAAACAAAACCCTCAAATCTATACAAACAGAAAATGTTTAAAAATAACGAACAGTTAATGCTTTCATCCTCCCTGCCATGATGACTTTGGAAATCTCAGCAATCCTGTCCACCCCAGGACTTGAACTCATCCACCCAACTCCCAGATATGTTTATGAAAACATTCTCAATGAAAATGTACTTTTAATCCACAAAACACAGGATCACTTTCTGCTGTGTGCTCATGCACATTTCAACATTTGTCACCCTGTATGGCCACATATGAGCAATCCAAAACAATTGTATTGAATTCCACTATTATTGTTATTCAGTTTGTACAGGGGAACTTCTATAACAATAAGAATTTACAAGCTTTCAATTTTGACTACTTAACAAACACTATTTAAAAAAAAATAGTAACAAGCAAATTATTTCAAATTGACACTACTTAAGCAATAACAATATGTGAGTTTTGTGGTACAGTGAGATGAAGATGCTTTTGTAAATCAACATTAAGATTTTATGTGCTTTCTTTTAATTTCATAAAATAAACTGCAAATTATCTTTACACAGACAGAGTCCTTTTTTATGTACTGACTTGAAACAGAAGTTTCCTCTCCTATATCTGCTCTTCAAAACTTGAAAAAAAACACAGAAGCTATTTATCTGTCTTCTCCACGCTACTGTGAAGACTGTTTCTGTAAATAGTATCTTAAATAGATCTAACACATTTATAATTTGATCTTTTATTGCTTTTCAAACTCTTGTAAAATGCCTTTTTTAAAGATGATACTAAAATCAAATTTCTAGCAACCTCAAGTGGTGGAAAAGAGAACCAACTGATCTCATGAAGTAAAAAATAAATTTAAAGTTTACAAAACTGTGACTTTAAGGAAGTGTGCCTGAAAATGTCTTTATAGCTATCAAGAGTTCTAGACATGATTTTTATTCATTTTGTTTGAGGGGAATTTTTTTAAAAAGCAATTCCTTACCACTTTTTCACTCAAACTTAATTCTGAAATGTTCTGTACAAATTCTCCATCCATTGGTTTAGTCAAAATCCACTAGTTTGGATTATGGGGCCTTGAATTTTTCTGATAAACAAGATCTTATGTTCTCTAGTTTAACAGTATTTTCTTAGAGAATAGCAGCCTTTGTGTGTGAATAATATGCAATATGCTTGCTCTGTCTTGTACATACATGGATTTTTCACTGATTTTGACCTAGCTTTGTCAGTTTTTCTAAACCTCTCTGTCTTGCATTTTATGCTCTTATAATCGATTTTGTTTTGTTAACAAATAATGTGAAATAAAGAAAAGAGGAAAGGTGCCCATTCTGGTGGCAGCACAAGGATTTATCATACATAGATGTATTGTGCTATATTCTTGCGGATTGAAAGATAATAGAGAAAAATCCTTAACTGATATCTCAGAAAAATGAGAATACCACCAACATATGTCTAATACTCTAAGCTGCTCTAAAAAATAACAAAAAAACTATATTATGATTCTACTGCTCACTGAATTATATACGTTTCAGTTATTAAATACAGGTTTGACTCCTTAGCTAAACTTGAATATAGCGTGGTACATCAGTCCTCACCATAAACACAATCTGTGCATTACAAGTGTGACAGAACTTTATACATAACTTCACTCTTACAACAATGCTTGGCTACTAGAAAAATGGTCACATTCATTGAAGCATGTAGAAAAGCATTTCTCAACTCTGATTTCCCTATCTCTATCCCTTCAACATTCTGTAGGCATGTGCTGCAAGCACTAAGACGGATCTGTAATTCACAAATTTCTCCTTCTGTTTTTGTGTTTTCTTTAACAAACAAACAAACACCAGCTGGTACAAGTAATCTGAATTAATTTCCACTGCAGAAAGTACATCCCAGTGTGTGCTACCATCAAACACCATGGCATGTTTCCCTACACCCAATTTCTGAATGTGTATCATTGTTCCTAGAAACATTAAATGTTTTTACCTCTAATAATATTTTTGCAGACTATGCTAAGTCAGAAAATATATAGTGCCTACTCCTCTCTATTAAACAAGGAAAGCTGCTCATGTAATCCTGTTTTAATAAACAGCAATGAATACACAGGCATAGATGGAAGAATTTTCTTGCTAAACTTCTACATGCTCTTCAGAGAATTTTATGGATACCTCCAATTGCTATGCAACAGATAAAAGCCTCAAAAAGGAAAGCAAATCCCAATGAAATATTTTGCTTCAATCACAGAAGAAACAGTTCAACAAAGCTCACAGGAAAGTTCAAAAACCCATGTTTCTGACCTCACCTGTTTTTGCAGTCATTATTTGAAACTACTGTTTCAAATAAACATAAACCAGAAAAGCTGAAGCTGTCAGGGTAAATTTAAGCCTTAATTTTTATGTTGCAAATAATTCTTGAAAAAGGAAAAGTAGTTTGGTTGAGTCACCTCTCAGTACAGTGTTATTTGAATACTTTGCAATTCATTAAACACTTTTTAATCTATCCATTTCTAGTATGTTCTGAGAACCCACTTTGACTTTTTTAATCACTGGGAAACTATGGACATTAGCCTTAACTAAGAAATGCAGTATATGTGGCATAGATATTAAAGGTGTTTGCAAAAACACATTACTGGTGTAGCTATCTGTTCAAAAGCCTTATTAACACACAGCTAATGTTGTATGCACACTCTACTTTTTTAAGACGTAAAGAAACTACACAAAGGGATTTTTCCTTCAGTTTTAAAATTAATGTACAAACCAAAATGATGCTGCAAATCCTGAAACTAGTTTCTTGACAAATTTCAACTACCACAACACCCTGAAACCTCAAAAGCATGTCTGTAGTCCTCCAGGCAACAAATGGTGTTGCTTTAAAGGAAATAACATGTAGGTGCATGCTATTTGTTGTGCTCTGATCCTGAGAGTTAATAACCTAAATTTCAGAGTCTAGTTTTGTTGCCTGAAGACTGATTGCTAAAATACTGCTCAGTTCTTGACATTAACCAAGGTGGATGTGGCTGTGTTTGAAGGCTGAGAGAAATGGTTTATACTTGCAGGACTGAGTGGGTGCAGAAAGATGTACACAGCATACTGGGCAGTGCAGCCAGCCTAATTCAGGCAGTTGCAGCACTCTGTTGTTACTAAAAAAAAAAAAAATCTATAAAAAGCTATGTTGTTCAGTAAGTAAAATGAATGACAAACTCACTCAGCAAGATCCAACTTTTATGTTGAGACACTACCGTGGCTGACAAGGACCACTCTTATGATACTCACTTTCATAACTCTCTAACAGTACTTAAAAGCAATAGAAACACACTGAGGAATGCCGCAGCCTCCAAAGCTGCTATCCAAGCTAATGATGCCATTAAATCAATTCTGAATTATTATGATACCCAGATCTGACATGTTCATACAGCTGCAACCAGTACTTGGCAGCCTAGAATGCCACCCCTAGATTCAAGACAGCTCTCATGAGGCAGAACAGCTGTCAGCTCGCTGGCTCTCCAACACCCATTCAATGCAGAAAGCAAAACTCAACACAATGTCTCTGAGACTTGCAATGCAGTCAAAGGGGTTTCACTTCACTGCTGATATTTACTGTTAAAACAAAAGGTTTCCTATAACTGGAGTGATTTTCTCCTTTTTATTTTCTGATTTTAACTATACCTAATAATATCAATCTTTTAATAGCAGCGTAATATTTTTACACAGAAGCTTAGAAGTATCAGCACTCTAAGCTAGGAACCCTGACTTCTCAAATACAGTAAGTCTCTGTGAGTCAGGTGAACAGATCATCAAGTTTCATAACAGATGTAGAAAAATAACTAGTGTTAAAAATGACATACCACTGGTGTGCGTTTGTGCTTTATTTATCTTAGTTACAAACAGCTTCATGCAAAGTGTTAACAAAATGAAATGAAGAGAATGCTTATTGCTTCTGAACATCTTAGGAAGTTGCATGGAAAATGAGAGAAATCTTATGGTGGGCCAATGAGTGCTATTGGTAGGATGATGTGCCACATGAAAGGAATAACAAAGGTTTTTCATTTTAACTTATTTCTATGCTTTCAATGTCCTGGCTTATTAGCATATTCCTTACACCACTGTTAAACCTTTTTTATGTGCTTTTTTATGTTGTCAGCAACCTGTGAAGCCAAGAAAAAAGGGGTGAAAAGCTTGGCAAAAAAAGAAGGCATAATACCAGATCGCTTGCCATAAAATGTTCCAATGATAAATATACTCAAATATTCTTTAAGCAATTTTAATTTTATTCCATCTGATGTAAGTCATTACAACACCATATTCACTTAAGAGAATTCATCAATGCAACCTTTCCATTTCAATGAGATATACCTAAATACTGCATAAATGTTGTTGTAGGCATTTCATCTTTTTTCAAGTTTGATTTAGGACAGAAATAAACCCTTACAAATGTGTAAATACAGTGAAGTAGAAAAAAACTAGATATGGGAGCTTTAATCAAATTGAAAGTAAAATTCAACGGGCCACAGAAATATTTCAATTTAATTTATTTTACACAAAGTAATTAAAACCAAGGAAACTTTCCAGTGTAGAGAATTAGGGCAAGGGGGAGAACACTACGTCTTAAAAGCAAAATTCTGAGTGTAGCATTAGTACAAAAAGTTAGTTTTTTTCACAAGTAGAGATTCAAACAAATTCAAGAAACATAAATTAAAGAAATCCCTACCTGGAACTTTGCCAAGCCAGATCCTGATATTCCAGCAAGAACTATATACACAGTTTATAGAAGATCTGGAATGGACTTGCAGAAGAGAAACCCATCAAATTGACAGGCTCAGTGAGTGTCTTGTTAGTATAGAAATCGGAAGTGACAGGCATACGGTTATATTCCAAGTTTAACATTATTTTCCGACACTTGACAGAAACCACGTCATGGATAAGAAAGCGTGCAACACTAGAAACTTAGCTCATTGCTGTCTGCAAGCAACGAAGATGACCAGTAACCAATGCCTTCTTTGCAGAGCTGACTGGAGTTAAACATACAAGATAATTCTAGTCAAATATAGAGTAGCCACAGCACAAAAAGCCTCTTGCGACTTTATTTGTACTGGTACTACATCTACATGGCTGTATCTGCAATGATTCTGTCTGTATATTTTGCAATTCTCTGTACATCACACAGAGCTGTACGAAATTATTTCCAAAACCACAAAAGCAGCCTCTTCTTGAAGAACTGTAGAAAGCTCCTAGAGACCTATTACCCTTAAAACGGAGCTGGACTGTGCAAATGCTCCACCATGGCAGCATTTGCAGTTTCTGCCTCACTGCAACAAGACAAAACTCAGATAAGGCCTTTTTGTACGGATGATCACCAAGGCTTTGCTAAAGGCATTAGAACAGTCCAAAACAAACAAACAAACCCAACAACCTACCACTAACAAAAAATTCCAGATCTTAAATCCTCTACCATTTCTCTCCTAAAACATTCCTGTCTATGAACAGTGTTTCCCAGCGACTCCATGTAAAAGCAGTCCAACCACCAAATCATGTCCAGTCCATATAATTACGTAACACACTTATTTCATTATATTAAGAAGTCAGCATTTTTAGAAATGTTTAAAGATAAAATTAGACTATTTTTGTGGCTATTGCTATATTTTAATTCTGAAACATTATGTTTCAGAAGTACAAGCATTAAGGCCTTTGGAATAAGTTATACATCCTGATTAAAAAATCCTAGCTCTTTGGAAAAGGCAACTTGGAAAGTGCAGCATGTTCTAACTATGTAGCTCTAGGTAACTAGCACATAAATATAGATCTAGACATGTTTGTATAAAATTTACATTTCTTCTTAAATGCACTTCTCCCCTTACAACCACCAAGACACCACCTCCATAACGACCTAATACAGTGGTGTCTTTGTTAGTGTAGTTAGGAGGTTAAGCTACGAATCTTGCAGCTAAAGGTTTCTACAAGAGCCAGTAGACAAAAACACTTGGCACTTTTGTTCCATTAACAGGAAAAGACAAGTCAAAAATCATTTTTGGGCTACAGCAACACCTCCAGAGGATCAGCAGTTAGCTCCTTACTATACTAGTAGTGCATAGTTACTTCTTTAGAAGTAGCTGCACACTGAAATTCTCATACAGCCAGAAGCTACAGCTGCAGTCACACACTTCAGAGAGCTTACTCGAAAACCACCACCAAGAGTATTTGACTGCTAGGAAAGCACAATATATCTCCACCAATTTTAACATCTATTCAACAATGCAGTAACACAGGACACCAAAGAAAACTGACCGACAGTTTGCTGCTGGTTTGTTTCCTCCCAAAGCTAAAAATTCAGAGAACTCATCATCCTCCAGACCAACATCTCCCTAGCTCTCCACAGTTTTCCAAAACAACATTTGATCTGCTCACACACCACATTTAACCTAACAGATACATGCTGATCTTTTTAGTAGAAAAAAAGCAGAAAATTGCGCTGATCACAAAAGTTGAAAATCTCAATTTCACCCTTTAACTGCTGACAATTGCTAAGAGAGTTCATGGTTTAATATTCAAACAAAGAAACATGGACCAATCTGAGTCTGTTCCAAGTCTCTTAACCAGCACACTCTAAAGCATTGACACCAAACCACTGATTACCATTAACAAAATATCCATACAAGAAAGTACCCAGAAACTAATAGTGAGCATTATGCAGCAGAGAAAGGGAAGACTATTACCCCAGAACACAACATATTGCATTATACTGACCCAAGAGAAAAAGTAATTCACCTTCCCCAAACTATAGCTTTACAAGATGATGCCCTTTTCTCTCCTCAAAATAAAAATCTTAAACGTCAAACCTTTTATAACAAAGACACTCAGTGTAATTTGCTGCAGGCCTAATTCAAAGTCCACTGAAAGTAAATTCATAGTTCATCTATTTCAGTAGTCTGGATTAAAACCCATGGAATAAAGGAGAACTACAACCCCCCTCTCCCACCACCTCAAAAAAAAAGCCCCAAACAAACAAAAGAACAATCCAAATGAAGCTCTCCTAAAAGTGTCCCAGCATTTTATAACTTCTTCAGGTTATTTCAGCATAACAAATACTTAAATAGTGACCATGGAAGTCATAAACCAAATTTTTCCCCTCCCTCCCCACTATCTGAACTCATCAGGAGTAAAATCCACACTGGGTGAACATCTCAGCACAAAAGTTAACACCAGACTGAATTCAGGAGTTCTAGTTCATTTAACTCGATTCATATTCCAGCAATTTAATTCAGACATGCTAAATAAATGGTACAGAATGACAAGAAAAGTGGATGTTTTCATCTGTAGACACCATACTTCCAGAAGATAAACCTTTAATATTAAAGTTCACACTTCAGTTCCACTAAGATATCATTCAGAGAAGGAAGACCCATTTACAGAAGAGCTCCACTTACTCACATGAATGTTATGCTTAGAGGCCACGCACGTATTCACTAACAAGCAAACTATTCTCTGGGGCTCTTACTCCCAAACTCCTCTACTGATGCAATTTTTATTTGGGGGAAGGGAAACCAGAGAGCGTCAAATACTCTAAATAACCAATAATGATGTGCGACGAGTCTGTAGAAAATGCTACTGGGAAGATCCCAGGATCCCGCAAGACGTCCCAGCGGCACCTGAGCTCTCCCGGAGAAGGTTCCTGCACGGGGCGGCGGGCCGTGCTCATTAACGTGCCCTCTCCGGGGGCTGAGCACGGGGCACAGCGAGCTGCACATGCACACACAGCGTCTCCCGCTCTCCCTGGGCTACAAAGGGAAGAGGAACGCGGTCGCTAGGGGGGGAAGCTGCATCCTCCGGAGGGAGATGGTCTTACCTCCTGGCCGAGGACGGCGAGGGGAGAGCGGGAGAGTGCGAGAACGACGCAGCCCCTCACACACGGCAGTCGGGGAAGAAGGGCGCTGAGAGGGCATCTCCCCGGATGCCCTCCCGGGACGCGCCGGCACCGCGTTTCCCGCCCCTGCGGATCCCCATCTTCTGCAAAGGGAAGGTTCATTTCGAGGGGGCAAGAGGGCAAGGAAGGGTCGCGGTTACTCACATGGGCTCCAAGGTTTTGCTGAGCCAGGATTTCAGCGCCTCGAAGTTTTCTATGATCATTTTAACCACCATCCAGAGCGGCCCGGGCCCCCCGCCTCCCCGCCAGCAGCAACAGCAGCAGCCCCGGGGCCGGGGTCCGCGCCGCCCCGCCGGCCGG
>VXBI01003133.1:386311-425545 GCA_013397375.1 Toxostoma redivivum
GGAGGCCTCGGTGCGGGGAGGCCTCGGTGCGGGGGCGGGGGGGATGTGGGGCGGTCCGGGGACCTTTCAGGACCCACACGTTCCCTGGTGCTGTGCCTGGATGGAACAGTGCGCTAGGGGCAAAAGAAATACTATTGTGTATTCCCGACTGGTGTTTGAAATGCGCATGTAATTGTCTCCTGGAAACGCTGATAGCCTTACCTAATATGATCACAGAATCACAGAAGGGGTGAGATTGGAAGGGACCACATTGGATCACCTGGCCCAGCCTCCCTGCCCTGCAGGGTCATCCTAGAACACATTGAACAGGTTTACTTCCAGATCGTTCTTGAATAACTCTTTTGAGGGACACAACCTCTCTGGACAATCTGTTGCAGTGCACGGTCACCAGCACAGTCAAGAAGTTCTTCCTCAGGTTCAGGTGGAACTTCCTGTGCATCAGTTTCTGCCCATGGCTTCTTGTCCTATTGCTCATCACCACCGAACAGAGCCTAGCTCCATGCTCTTGGCACCCTCCCTTCAGATACTTATTGATGAGATCCCCTCTCAGTTGTCTCTTCTTGAGATTGAACAGTCCCAGCTCCCTCAGCCTTTCCTTGTAAGAGAAATGCTCCAGCCCCTTACTCATCCCCATAGCATCTGGATCTGCTCCAGGAGCTCCATTTCTCTCTTGTAATGGGGAGTCCAGAACTGGACACAGCACTCCAGATTTGGCCTCACCAGGGCTGAGCAGAGGGGCAGAATCGTATCCCTCCTGGCAATGCTTTTCCTTATGCACCCCAGGATACAATTGGCCTTTTTGGCCACCAGGGCACACTGTTGGCTCATGGACAACTTGTTCTCCATAAGGACCCCCAGGTCTTCCTCAGCAGAGCTGCTTTCTAGCAGGTCACCCTCAACTGTAGTGGTGCTCGGGGTTATTCCCTGTTACAGGCCCATGACTGGAGACAGATGCTGCCCGTCTCCATCCTCCCAGCAGCGGAGAGCAGCCCCTCAATTTCCCGGGCAGCCGCGAGTTGCTGCAATAAGGAACCGCACCCTGGACAAGCAGGAAGCGAGGCACAGCTGGTACTCCCTCGCCTCCCCTCAAGCAAACTCCCAATGTTTGCAACTAACAGGAAAAGGAAAAAACATCCAAATATATTTATACGTTTTGTTTTGTTTTGTTTTGTTAGAGAACAGGTGGAACAAAAAAATACGTTTGAAAACACGGGAGTTGGCAGCAACGTTCCTGACGCGGGGGGTCCCAGCTCCTCAGGGTCCACCTGGCGCAGGAGCCCAGCCTACACCGCTGCTTGGACATTCCCACGGACAGCGGCGGTGGGAGCACATGGGACGACCCCCTGCACACTTGTGCCCACCGGCGTGCCACTTTCCCATGAAAAGTTACATACATGCTGTTTTTTCTGGTACCTGAGCTCTGAAAGAAAATGTCCCCGCTTGATGTCCTTCAGTCAGATTGATCTTCGCTTTCGAAAGATCGGCATCCCTCCTGAGCTCCTGAGCCAGGCGTTCTGCACAGGCAGCGCACAAAGGCAGATGTTTCATGGAAATCACACAGTCCGCCTTTCTCGGGTTACTCCTGAGCTGCCTGCCTGGTGTTCTCAGAGGGAGAGGAACTTCAGGTAATTCACTGTCACCGAGACAGCTAAATGAGAGCTGGAGGAGGCTAAGGCTGCCTGCACAGAATTATTTGTGTCTTGATTATCATCCTTGAAAATTTGTTGAAGACTGAAGAGTGTGGTAAGCCAACCAAATAAGCTGCCAGCATAGTGGGTACTTCGATGAGGACTTCCCAATTACAAGATACACTGCAGTTTCTCTGCATAGTGGAGAATGAAGAGCACATCCTGTCAGTGGACAGAAAATCACCAGAGCCTGAAATTTTCTGGAGACTGTTCTATGAACATGTAAAAAGTCCTTGACTCATGGTCACCAACTTGTAGGTTAACTGCCCATGAACACATAAAAAATGTCACTAACCTTGGAATCTCTGAAGGCACAGGCACAGAGATTAGGCATGTGATAAAAATCTTAATTTGTTTTTTGATCTGTCCCTCAATCCTTTGCAAAAGCCAGTGTCTAGTGAAAATAGTTTAGACAAGCACTGCAACTACCTTTGATCCTTGGATATACAACAGCCAGCAAAAAAAACCACAGCCTCTAAGGCTTCCCCACATAAATGTATGGATATAATCACAATAGCAACTTTTCTGATATTTCATTTTCTAAACTGCTTTTTCAGTCATTTGGAAGCACAATGCTGTAAGTAAATGAAATTGTGATCACACAGAGGTTTTCACAAATACATTTTATGTACTGGATAAGATTTTTCTGCATGTGGTAGTTTTTTAACATTTCTGTGTTTATGTAAGTGTGCTGTTATCACACTTCTGTGGTGATATTCAGAGTAACTGTAATAAAAAAAAAATAAATGCTGCTGATATTCCCGGTTATAGAATTTGCAGACTTGAAATCTTAAAAGCCTTATAAATATTTGCATCCCACATCCTCAGAAGTGACTGCAATATTTTGTAGCATCTTTTGGGCAATGTTAATTTCATTTCACAGCTGGAATTACAGGAGTAAAAAATAAAACTATTTATTAGATCTGAGGAAATAATTTCCCCTGAAATATAAAATTTCTTCTATATATAAGGTGGTTTCTATTTAAGATACAATACCTTTAGGTTCTTAATGGCAGTTTTTAAAACCCACACACACACAAAAAGGAATAGTTTTTGCTTAACTCAAACTTCATTCCCATGTGAAACCAGTACTTTAACTAAAACAAAAATCATAAAGATCATGCTTTATTTAAGGCAACATAAGAATCTGTACAAAGGGTCAAAGTAATAATTAACTTCTACAATGTCATAATTCTGTAAGACAAATACATTTTTATTTCTCCTGTAGCTGTTCCAGATAAAATTCACAAACTATTAAAGGGGAAAAAACCCCATACCCTAAATTTCATCCCTACCTGTACAAAAAAGTCCTGAAGGGGATAAGAAGGAAAAAAAAGGAACGCTGAACAGTTGTCCTTAGGTTTCAACAATTTAACGCTTTCATTTAAGAAATCAGTTACACCTGATACATGATAGTGATATTCTGAATCACGTATATCACATGTGGGTACCAAACATTTAATAGGAACTAAGTAACTAAATAATAATTTCAAAACTTTGAACATTGACAAATATATTCTGTGGATTAATATAAATGTTGCATTTTAACACCAATAAACTCAAAATATAAATAAACTGTTGAGAAAATGAAGTAATATAACTCTAATTTTCTTACTTATTAATGCATCATAGACTCCTAACAATCTTTTTGGCTTATGAAGCCTTTGTTAAGTTCTTCAGAGTAGTATAGATGTTTTCATGTATAATAACTCCCAAAGTTCATAGGTTTGGTGTGCACTTAGTTTGCAGTAATCTTATCTAACACATTGTAGTGACCTTTGATGTCTAAAAACAATGGGTTGTATTTATTCACGTTTTTATTAGATCACCTGCTAACGTGAGGGCTTAATGTGGCCAGTGAAGTTAAGAGAGATCAATCCTTCCTGACATTTCTTGAGATTTTATTTTTGCTGACTCGTCTCCAAAGCCATTGAACTTGTGCTCATGAGCAATCTTTGTCAATGTGTAAAGCCGCAATTTTTAAGTGTTAAAGATTTTTCTTTGAAAGCTGACATTTTCTTAACTGTCCATAGACATTTTTTTAAGTCAGATTTGTCCTTTTTTTTTTTTAAATACAAAAGGGAGCTGTAGAAGAGAATGACTTTTTAGGCACATCATCCATCCTTTTGCCAAACCTATACTACCTTCATTAGTCTCTGTTTCTGTCATACAGGAAAAAAAAAAAGGTTAATTCTTCTTTTTTTTATTTGTTTCTCTGTGGTTTGGTTGTTTTGGTTTGGCTTGGTTTTTTTGTTTTTTAATCGAGTTTAATTTTCTTTTGAAGACAAGACTGGTCTATGTCATTAAAATTTCTTCATCCATGCTTCTAACACTTTACTTTTTTATTTAGGAAAATTCAGTTGCATTTGCAATTGTATTTAAACATTCGTCTCTGACTGGAGATTCTGGTTTTGCATAGCGAGTGTAACACACCAGACTTGGGGCTCCTAGTGTCTCCCAGAAAAAAAAAAATTCAGCATTATAGACCTCAGGTATATCAGATGGGAGGGCCTATAGATCAAGGGTTCCATGTCCTTGCAGTTAATTGGAGTCCCTAGCATCAACACACAGGCTAAAAAGCAGGGATGCTGAAACTGCATGGCATCAAGATGGGTTGATGGAACTAAACCATTTTGTATGTTGTTCAGTTTTTAGTTTGTACTGTCACTGAGTTTTGAGTCCTGCTATTGGTTGCTATCCAGACATGTATCTGTACATGTACTGCCTTTACTCTGTGTAAAAGGGTCAAATTATATTCCTCCTGATGCTCCTTATATAGTGAGTTTCATTTCAGGAGATGTCAATATGACTTTTGAGAATCATGTCACGGAATTGATCCAGACTTGAAGACTCCCCTTTCCATCCTTCACAAATAGCAAATGTTTATCAGTTCTTGGGCATCTGAAGGCTGAGACACTTTTGCCTTTCCCCATGAATACACCTACTGGTGCTTCCACAGGTATAAAAAGCAGGTCAGCTTTGTAATACTCTTACTTGATTGGGGTGAAAAAGATCAATGTTTATAGGAATGTTTAACCCTTTTCTTTTTTACTATTGACTCCTGCAAAGTGAATTTAACCAAATAGAGCCATTGCTACTTAAAAAGCAGGGCCTGTAGAAGCTCTCGGAGCAGATGGTCTGTAAAATGTAAATATCTTCCTCTAACCTTGAAACAAAAAATTTAATTATTAAATAAGCTCTGGACATTCTGGACAACTTTCTTGTCCATAGTCTTTCTATACAACAGCCCTAAACTTAGGGATTATATATTTCTCCTGCTTTCTCTGGCTGCAGGAAGCAGACATAACTGGAGAAAAGGGATCTACATGGCTCTACTGAGCAGGGGAGGACTCCAGAGGTGCCTTCCAACCCTACAATTCTATGAAAGGCTTTATGCAGAGTGTCCCAAAGCCACAAGTGTTTGAAGTATTCATAGCTGGTGCATGTAACACTTAGCTTGAGATTGCAGGTCGTAGAATAGAGCATTGCTTTTTTGAACTGACCTAACAGTTGTTCAACAGGTTTTCTTGAAAGCCAAGGTTGCAACAAATTGCTACTGTCAGAAGTCAAACCAACAAATTCTGTGATTTTAATTATTGTTTCAATACAGAGACCAAAAGTGGGATATTTCATTGATATTTAGCCAACTACATCACACTTTTGAAGTCACACTATGCTAAGCATGTATTGTCTATCTCTAAATGGCCTTGTGTTCTGAAAAGTAGGAAATGTTGGTCTTGTAAGTCAAGATGCTGATGTTTTAGAACCTCATTAGTTTGTACTAATGCAAGGATAGCTTGTTGCAGACTTGCTCATTAACTTGTACCAGCACAGATGCAGGATTGCTCCACTTTGCCAATGGCAGCAAAATGAAGCTTAGCTACTGCTTGTGCTTATGGGAGGGGTAACTGAAAAAGGGGCTGGGGTATAATTAATACCGCCCTCCTTTTCTTCCCAAGTTGCACAGTAGCAGGAAAGGAAAGACATAGCTCATAACTCTGCCCCTATGACACCAACCAGCAGAACTTCTTCTTCCAGAAATCTTCTTAATGGAGTCTCAAGCTACCATGTCATTCTGGTTTGCACAAGCACATGATTACAGGCCAGAGCCACACCTGAATTTATGCCTGCATGGGGGGTAAGAGGCTGCCCACATTCCCCAGTTTCCTCGGGCAAACTGCTGTGAAGGAGGAGTTGAGGCTGGAGGCAGCTGTGATGCTGCTGATGGTGCTGTGGTCTCAGCTGTCGTGTCATGAGGAACATATGCTGTGTTTGGGATTTACTGCTCGGGAAGAGAGGCTGCCTCCCTAGTAATTAACTTGGTCCATCCCAGAAGTTATTTTCAAAGTCCTGTCTACCGTGTGTTTTAGACACCACCTAATGTTCTGCCCCAGGTTTGAGTCACACTACACAGTATATGGACAGTTGATTCCTGGAGTGGCAGATTTTTGCTTAGTGCTGTCTAGTGTGCTTTGCAATATGGTATCCTTTCCATTTCAGATATTAATAATACAAAAAATATAGAAAGAAGCAAGCAGGATTTTTATTTTGTCCTTCCTGCTACCCCTCATGCCCAGCTCACCTTCCTATTAAATTGAACAAGAGTAGAGGAAAATTGTTTTTCCAAGTTTTTGTTTAGGGTACACCATGCTGGAGGGAAGGTATTCCTGAGCCACGGTATGAACCTCATTGCCTCTGAGATGGCTCAGCTAACTAAGGTCATAGACTTAAGATTTATTACAGTAAAATAAATAATAATAAATGAATAATAAAATTAATAATGAAATTAAAAATTAAATAAGTTATAAATGAAAAAGTAATCTCAAGTGCCAGAATGCACTATAACCATTTATTGTGAAACCACTAATTTATTTTTAATTATAAATAAATTTATTTTCTTAGTTAAGACTGAAATAACCAGCCATTATTAAAGACTGTTGAGAAGCCACGTGACTAATCCAGCAGGGATGGCTTCATCCTGCAGATGTAAGTGCTCCGTGTTGAATGTAGCAGAACCAGTGCAAAGAATTTTAAAGGATACCTTCTGTCATATTTGAGGTGGAAGCTGTATTGTTCACACCACCTGTTCTTCTTCATAGCAGACTATACCTAATCATGTATGGTGATGCAATAAAGTCTTGGTTCTATGAGTTCTTCCTGTTGATATATACAAATAAATTGCTCCTGAGAGGATGAAGCTGTCTGCTTTTTATTTGTGGCACTCTTTGGTTTTGGGAAGCTACTGGGTTTACAAATACACAATTAAAAATTTTTAGCATTAAAAAGGTTATTTAAATCTTCATTGTGAACAATTTATTAGATAAACTATTATTTTAAAGATTTCAGATTGCCCACCATGGAGATCAGTAACTAACTATTCTTAAAAATTACCTGCAGTATTACAAATATTGAGAAAACTGCTGTTGTCCCTTGTGCAAAGCATTTTTATATTTTTTAATTGTCAGATCTTGAAAAAAACTTTCAAGAAGCTTGGAAATAAAATATTTTTTTAAATCATTTTAATTTCCATTTGAAGCAACTTTTAGTTTTCCTCATTGAGGGATCTGAAACAGTGGAGTGCTTCACATTTTTGTTCTTTCTGTTGTGCACAGGCTTCAGCCCTGATGTTATCCTGGTTAGGATTTGCTCAGGTTGGTGTTGCTGCAGGGCCAGGAAAGGGAGCACAGACATCGCCGCTTCTTGATCATGCTTTTAGAGGCAATTTGGATTGCTTCCAGAGGAAAATCACTAAGTTTGTTTAAGAGGAGGCATTGTGGAATCCTCTTTTTCTGCTCTTTTCTTTTTTTTCTCCCAGGTTTTTGAATAATATTTAATTAAGGGAAATTAAAAACTGGATATTTTCAACCTATAAAGCAAAAAAAAAAAAAGTCCTATAAAGCAAAAAAAACCCAAAAAACCAAAAAATAAAAATAAAAAAAAAACACAACAAAAAACCCTGAAATTTTATGAATGGCTGGTATAGTATTTTAATATTTTAGAAACTTTTAAAGAGTATTTTTTCATTTTTTTCTTCTTCAGACACTGAGGAAGGTGAAGTTTACTGGAATCCAAATATAGGAGAAGGACTTGATTCACTGCAGTCTAATATTAGAAAGTGTCTTTCAGCATGTTTTTATAGTTTAGTCTAACTTCAGATCATATGTTTACTCAGCAATTTTCAGGTATTAAAAACATTTTTTTAAAGACACAAAGGATACACAAATTATCTCCAAGTTTTTTAATAACAATTGTTAGAATTTCCCATCTCTCATTTCTGTCATAATTTCCTCAATTTCTCAGTTATAATTTCTTGTACCACTTAGATGTTCCTGACTTTAGAGAGAAAAACACCTGAAAGTGGCTTGTTTCACCTTGATAATAATATCTACTACTTAACAATTGGTATAGGAGAGTTGCACTGCTTTCCAGTAGCAGGAGTTGGGTAAAGCTTTTATAAGAATTCCCTGAATAAAATGAAGATGTATAATCTGTGAGATGGCTTTGTAGTACTGAAAACATATTCACTCATGTTTTTGGTTTGAGATCTGTGTCCAAAGAGCATTGACAGCATTACAAGGATGACAGCTTACAAGTCAGGCAATGCCCTAATGAAAGCTGCCAGTTGTCCTGAGGGCCAGCTCTGTCATTCAGGGCCACAGACTGTATGCCAGGTTTTCAGGGAGCAGGAGCCTGGCTTCTCACTCAGACTGTATGAGGCAACATGTCAGGTCACTTCATAGCTCTATGTATCTCCCCATGGGTCCTTATATACTCAACAGATAAAACCTTATAACCTCTTCTTTCTGTATAGAGGACTCATAGGAGAGGGGATGGTAGGTGTGATAGTACAAATGATAATCACCTGGCCACACTGATCACAAAATGGTGGTTTAAAATTTGGAGAGTAATAAGAAAAAAGGTCAGTAAAATCACTACTCTGGACTAGAAGAGAGAAAGCCTTAAGTTGGGAGCCAGTTTACAGTGCCCTGTCTTTTGAGGACTTAGGGCTTCCTGTGAGAGCCAGTCACTTTTAAAGAACCACCTTCTGCAAGCCCAGGAGCAGTCAATGTCATGGTATTGTAAGTCAAGCAAGTGGCACAGTAGACCATTTTTAGCTGAACTGGGAACCCCTTTTGCCACTTGGGTGGAAGAAGAAATTGTATGTTCTCTGGAAGCAAGGTCAGGCTTCACAAGAAGATCACAGAGCTGTAGTTCTTATGTGTAGGGGGAAAGAAGAGTTGAAACTGGTCAGTGCTGTGCCAAGATAAAAAGGGCTTTTAAAAGTATGTTCATAGCAAGAAAAAGTTTAAGGAAAATACTGAACCAATATCTGATGAAGCTTGTCACCTGACAAATAGTGATGAAGAAAAGGCAGAGGCTTTGAATGCTTTTTTTGAGTCAGGCTTTAGTATTACTGATAAGCCTTGGGGTACTGAGTCACTGAGTCACAGGGCTGCAGGAACAGCAGTTCTCCATTTCTGGGCACCAGAATTTTAAGGGACCAGCTGTATCAGGAGTGTTCACAAGTCCATGAGGCCTGATGGGATTCATCCTGGAGTTCTGAAGGTACTGGCGGATGTTGTGGCAGGACCTCTCTTGACCATCTACCTAATGTCTTGGATGTCCGGAAATTGGCCAGTATTATTCCCATCCACCAAAAAAGCACGGGAAGACCCAGGAAATTGGAAACATTTTATTCTACCCTCAGTTTCTGTAAAAAACAGTGTAGAAGATTATACTGGGTACTACTGAAAGGCATTTAAAGAATAATGTAATCCTCAGTCACAATCTATATGGGCTCACAAAGAGAAATTCCTATTTAGCTATAATTTGATATTGTTCTATGGCAATGTCATCCACCTCATGGATGAAGAGAATGCAGTGGATGTAGTGTTCTGGATTTTAGCAAGGCTTTGGACACTGTCCCTCACAGCATCCTTCTGGACAAGTTGTGCAATTATGGGATGAGCAGTACATGGTGCGCTGGGTGAAGAACTGGCTGAATGACAGGGCTCAAAGCGTTGTAGTGAATGGGTGGTGTAGCAATACAAAGTAAATGAAGGTTTCCCATTTTGAACACCTTTTTCAGAGTATGTTTACATTTTCTTCTGCAGCTTCTGTGGAAGGTAAAGCTTATCAAAATGGATGAAGCTTATCAGAATTGACAAATCACAGTGGATGAAGGGAAGGCAGTTATGTTAAATGCTGATACAACAAGAACACAGAAATTTCTCAGGAGCTAATCTGAAACTGGACTACTTTTTAGAATAATCAGTAAGTATACAAGGATTTTCTACCTGCTGTTTGTGCAAAGTTCTGAAGGATTTTCAGATATATTTTTATATAAAAGATGCAGCACTTCTGATATAAGAAAACTAATTTTGTATGGAGTTTTTTGTTGGTTTTTTGATGTTGTTTTTTCCCTTTAGGAGACGTGGAAGATGACAATCACTATTTATACAGTTCCATAAAACACTCTGACCTGGTCCACAATGGTTTTTTCCTGCATCTAAGTTCTGATTCTTAGCTAAATGCCTTTTTTTTTCACCTTTTCCCATATTGCAGTATCGTGCATATCTGTCATGTGGTGTGACAGAAAAACATCTCTTCCAAAAACTCTCCTCTTTTTCCGCTAGAGGGAGGGCTCTCCCAAAATACACATGGGAGACCGTTTCACTGACTCAGACTCCTCTACTCTGAACAAATGTTTTAGGAATGTTTTCATCTAATGGTAAGGGCTACTCTGCAATGAAGTGATGCATAATGAAGCGTAATAAAATGTAATGAAATGGCATTCTTTCTGTCAGGTTTTGGGGGAAAAAAAAAGAACTGGATATTGGTATTTGCTCTTTTTTGTTGTTTTTGGTTTTGTTTGGTTGGTTTTTGTTTTGTTTTTGTGTGTGTGTGTGTGTTTTGTAGATATGTTTTTTGCTGGGTTTATTAAAAAAAAACCAAAACAATCCTTTGCACATTCTGAGGAGTGAAGCTGACAGAATTTTAGACATATAATTCTTGAAAATGTAAGAATAAATATAATTTGTATACAAGTATTTGTATCTTCATTGTCAGCCATATTAATATATCCACAAGATTGTTGGCTCAATAAACCTTGACCGTGTTACTAATCTGAAGCCAAGCACTTGCACCAGCACTCAGTAAATATGTTGTTCAACTAAAAATAGAAATTACTGTCACCAGCAAAGGGTATCCACGAGGGAATGATATATACTATAAATATACTAAGATACATGTGGATTAGTTTAATCTAATGAAGTATATGTAAACAAACCAATGGACAGAGCTTTGAATGGAGAAAGTAGGAAGAAAAGAAAGGGAAGTCCAAGGGAAACTGCTAGATAAACTCCTTAATATTATGCCTTAATTAAAAACAACAAAGCAGCAAAAAAGTTTCTTGTTTGTTGAGCAACTATCACTTTAAGAACTTTTACATGACTGTCCCTACAGAAGTCAATCAATTTTAGGAAGAGTAATGAGATTTCTTCTATATTTATCTTGCATCTACAAATATCACCCTGTGGTTCCAAGTATTTAATTTTCCATCTGAGATATTTGAAAAGGGACAGATATTCAGAGGGTGCTTGCTTAGTTTTCTAAACGTGGCATTTTATCTAAACTAGGCATATTTATAATTCAGGTGAGGTTCCTAAAATCTCATTCAAAATAACTGATGGCATTTGAAAATTTAGGCCATGGAGTTAGAGATGTGAGAGCATTTTATAAAGAATAATTTATTTGTTTTCTATATAATTTTTTATGTTTCCATGTTGATCAGGAAATCATGGCTAGAAATCACTTTGATATTCATGGTGAGGAATACTTTCAGTGCTGGCAGGTCGGGGTGCAGCTGCAGTTCGAGGTGCAGGTTGAGCTCTGGGTGTTGGAGCCCATCCAAGAGGCTGTGAACTGCTGACCCTTTGCAGAACAGAGGGCACAGGGTCCCAGTAGTGACACACTCAGGTGGTGGGAGTGTGACAGCCAGAGTGGCTTCTGGATGGTCAGACAGGGAAGTTTCCTTAATGTTCAAATAGCTTTGGCAAAACTCACACATAAAATTATATCAGAAGTTTAAAAAATATTGATAATAACGCAGTCACCGGTTACAACAGTACTTCTACTGAAATAATTCCTTTAAATTTATTTGCAATGAAACATAGATACAGACACACAGAAAGGGATATCTTTCAGCTCCAGAATCTGACTCCTGTCAACATTTATTACAATCTAGTTGGCTTAAAAAACAGTTCTCCTCACTATTTATTCAAGAGGGTGTTGAAAGCCTGTGGATAGATACCATGTCAAATTAGGAGAAAGTAAGAGGAAAACCCAGTTCTGCTGACTAAGGAGGTCTCAGCTAAGCCATGCGAGGAAAATACCAGCTGGCTTTGAAGTCGAGCCAGATTTAAGTGGGTTAAATTAATTCATGTATGGCCCTATTAAAATCAATTTTTATATGGAG
Organism: Toxostoma redivivum; assembly: GCA_013397375.1. Taxonomy (NCBI): domain Eukaryota; kingdom Metazoa; phylum Chordata; class Aves; order Passeriformes; family Mimidae; genus Toxostoma; species Toxostoma redivivum. The sequence goes on from VXBI01003133.1 coordinate 398,477, forward strand.
TCAGTGGGCAGTTTCAGCTAAGCACATAAAATGACTTTGGAAGAGATAATCTCATTTTTCTTTGGCAAAAGTTAAAAAGTTAATAAACTGCAACTTAGGTGGAGTATAATTAATCTCCCCACACATACACATGCAAAAAAACTATTTTAATAAGTGAAATTAAAGAAGTAACATCTTAGTATTAAAAAACCCCTGCAGATATTTTCTATTGATTTTCTCAAGGTTATAGCCCAAGATTATTTGGGCTATATATAGCTCAGTATCTGTGTAGCCAAAATAATTCAATATATATCAGATAATTGTTCTACTACAGAATAATGAACAGGAGGAAAAGACATAGGAATTTTATATTGTTAGACAGTAAAAAGGTTGTTGGCCAGATATACTGTCTACATTTGGCCTTTTTACACTGTAATTCTAGCATCTTCTAGATGGTAGGGGTCATATTTCTCTATTATTTATTGATTCTCAATTGCATGCTTGTGTTTGTGCAAATACATAGAAAGTAGCTGTGTTCATGCCTAAATATTATCCAAAACATTAGCTACTGATACTTTGAGGCATACAAAGCAGTAAAGCACAAGGCCATGGAGGGGGAAGAGAGACAGAGTGTTGTAAGGAGAGAGTTGGATGAGGAAGAAGGATTGTTTGGTTCATAACATTGCAAGCACTTCCATGAATATCAGTAATACAACCTATAATAAAATTATCCATCTGCATTTCCTGATGCTCAATATACAGCTGTGTCTGGTGCTTGCTTTACAGCTAGGCTCTGTTAGGAAGCAGCAACCCTGGGATACTCTATGGGGCCAGTGGAGCTGGCAACTGGGAGGTATGGAGGGGCTGGCAGGACAGCAATTCCCGTTACCCAAACAAGGGGAAAAGAGGAGAGGTAGGGATGGGAACCAGGTCAGCCAGCAGTCCAGGCAACTAGACATGTTCGTGGGGATGAGGCAGATCTGGGGTCAAGGAAGTCAGATCAGTGTGTGGGGATTGTGTCTGTGACAAGCTATCAAGGTCAGCCATCATCCAGTGATCCCCAGGCAAGCCTGTAGTGGTGAGGTAAATCCAAGGTCATGGTTCTGGTGCAATGGACAAGTGAAACTGGAAAGGATTCTTGCAGCCATTCAAAATAATGATATACTGCATGGTTGTTTTTTTTGCTTTAGTCAGCATTTCATCTCAAGTGTTGGAGCACTGTTGTTGCCAGCAACATGGCCAAATGCTGCATTGCTGTTTTTCTACTTGACTGGTCCTAATTTTTGAAATACCTACAAATTACAGCTGATGCTGAGAAGTCAGAATGTCAATACATAGCAAAAGATTTTTATCTTTTTAGCAAAAGATAGTAGAAAAGTTTAAATGCTAAACAGAAAATAGCAATATTAGTCCCATTTTCCAGGTGAGGAGCACTTGGCCAAAGCCATACAAGAAGACCTAAACTCTGTTTCACAATTTCTGTGCAAGACAAGTCTTCTATCATTTGGCTGATAAGTGGTCCAGGTTCCCTGGTTGTGACTAGCAGTTCACTAGTATTCTTAGCTGGAAGTGGCCATGACACAGAACTAGAATCAGTACTAGGGGATTTCTCTTCTTTGATCAAGTTGGATGAACCATTTTCACTACTTGAGCAGTGTGTGACCACAACAATAATGTTTGAATTATTAAACTCAGGAATATTTTCATATTTCTCATGGAAGATGCACAGCCAGGTATAAGGCACAGGCAGATTGTGGCATCAATTTCTTATTCATTTGTGAGGGAAAGGAAGGGGTGCTGAAACTAGACAAAAACCAGTGACCCACAGTGCCTCCATGTCTGTTCTGTCTGGCATTCTAGACTGCACAGCATGACCCCAGCAGGTCAGGCTAGACATAGACACAGAGATTTACATGGCTGTTTAGATCTTATCCTAAGCAGAAACACATTTTGATTTGAGGCTTTTTCTGCCACCACTTAAACCGCAAGTCCCTTGTTTTTTCCTATGTTTAGCCCCTTCCTGCTGTACACACTGATTGGTGGGCTACACAGAGGATTTATAATGCCCCATCCCCAGAAAACTTCAAAGCCAGGCTTGATGGGGCTTTGAGCAACATGATCAGTGAAAGGTGTCCCTGCCCACAGCAGGGGTAGCTGATGCAGATGGTCTTTAAAGGTCCCTTCCAATTCAAAGCATTCAATGGTTGTGAAAATAGTGCATTCAGTTTTGGACTTCCTGGTACAGGGAGTTCAATGAGTTCAGTGGAAAACCACTGGAATGGTTGGGGCCTGTGAGAAGATGCTGCAGACAAGAACTTGTTCAGCCTGAAGACGTTGTGGATTTGGGGACAGCTAATAGAAGCCCTCACCTAACAGTGCCCGTGAGGAGGTGAGCAAGGAGATGAAGCCTTGCTCTTCCCAGTGGTGCATGGTGAAGTGAGAAGAGGTGATAATCACTAAGTGAGACAGACTGGACATAAAAAAGAATTTTTTCCCCACAAGGACAGTCAGGCAGGGAAGCAGGCTGTCCAGGGAGATTTTGCCATCTCTGGCCTTGAAGATGGTCAAGACTTGACTGGACACAACACAAAGCAACCTGGTCTGACTTCAGTGAGCAGGAGGTTAGACTGGAGACTTATTGAGGTCCTTTGCAGCCTGAATTATGCTGTGTGTCTATGATCTGTGTCTCTGTTAGTCACCTTGGTCTCCCTTTATAATTAACAACATTTCTAGGAAATTACTACTTGGACCTATTTATTATGAGTATTTATTTTAACTGAGAGGAATGGGGCTATACAACTGTTTCTTCATTATGAAGGCTGTTCAGACAACAAACTCAGATCTAATTACCAAGATGTTACGTATCCAAAACTAAGTCAGGTGGATCCCATCTGGGTGTATGTACTCCCTGAAGGGCACAGTTAGATTCCAGGGAGGGAAGGAAGGAGTTATTTCTGTGCAGTATTAGAGCAGTTAAAACATTTTCTCCAAGAGAAAGATATCTGAAATCTGGGCTGCATTCCTCAAATCCTTAGCTTTTGATCCAAGACCTCTTTTATATCAAACTAATAAATGTGTAGAGCGTGGTATTATCCATCTCTCTGTTAATTCTGTCTGATTTTTTTCCCTTTTCCATCTCTGGCCCCTTACATCTTGCACAAGGCTGTGCTCTCTGCTCCTCTCTTCCGTGGATGCATGGCTTCTTCCTGAACCAACCACAGGGCCAGCTCTGTTCCTCAGGGAATGGTATGGATGCTGCTAAACCTAGCTTCTGTTGGCACCAGAAAAATTATAAATAGCTGATTTAGGTGCTTCTGCTGGGACTTTGATTTATGGGAAAGGGACACAGTCTGATTTTTAAATTGAATTATTTAAAGTTCTTTCTTCATGTAATTAGTCAATGAGCTAAAGAAATAACATTCATGCTACTACAGCATCTTTTCCTTTTTATCAGTGTAATAGTAACACAGCATGAACTCTTTAATACATTTTGTGGCTTTACATATAGACATAAAATCCAGTGGCACGTTTATTTATGTTACTAATAATGTGTTGGCAACAAAAAATACAATTAAGTACATCAATAAATTATCATAGGGATAATACTGATGGTTTTCCCCCTGAAAACTCAATTCAGGTTATTTGTATGAAAAAGGTCAGTAGATTTTCATCCATTTCAATGTATGGATCTACTATATAGGACAAAAATAACCCAAAGTTAAGCTTGCTAGAAGTACCCTTGCCATTTTTGCCTATTTTTGTCATTAAGAATCCATAATTCAATGAAGTGTCAATACCACTCTATTTCTAGGCTTCTCAAAACCATGCCTTTAGCTTAATAATATCCATGGTTTTTCATGCCTTCTTAGTGTTCTGTGCTTTTTGACCTTTGATTTTTCATGTGTATTCATTATGCCAAGGCTCTTTATGTTGCTTTTCTTCTATCACTTTGTATGTTATTACCGTTTTACTTTGTGATCCAAGCAACATCATCTTTGCTCATAATAACTCAAAGCAAGAATGTGATACTGCATTTAAAAATGTATACCTTCCTGACACAACTCCTCCTTCTGTGTGGTATATTTTGTCTTCAAACATAAGCACCCTGAGGCACATGTGTAACTGAGCCTTGGGAATGTGTACTTCCTTTTGAAGTTTGTTTGCATTGCTAATTCACAACAGGGTACAAGTCAGGATTCCTGAGCATAGAAATAAGGACTGGCTACCATTCTTTTATTTTGGCATCTCACTCACAGACATGTATGTTTTGTTTCCATAATTATTGCAAACTGTAGACTTCACACATATTGATAGATTTATTTTGTACTAGTCTATTACAGAAAACTCTAACTCAAGCTAATCTTTTCTTATTATTGTTACTTGACAACATTAATGCTGTTGCAAGGTCTTCATTGGAACATCTACTGTACACAGGAATCTTTCTTTGCTAACATGCTTCAGTTATTTGCTTGAAGGCCACTGCAGAAGAGTCACATTTTCTCTTTAGGAACTGTAATTGTCTCTCAGTAAAATTAATTACCATTATGTCACCAGAATTTTTCTTTCAAATATTGGGTCTTGACCATGAGCTGCCTAGGACAGATCTTGCTAGCCTAGGTTTACTTTTATCATGCTGCTGTTGTCATGATTATCCATTTAAGATTCAAAGACTTCTCTTCTTCCTTTGTATTTTTCTTACAACTGTGTTAGGTTAAATAACTGAATGTATTTCCAGTAGACATTTGCTGAAAAAAAGTCAAGACTTACAGGTCAGAATTCTGTTGTCTTTATTCATGTTTTTACTGATTTTCTGTCCAAATACTTATTTTGAGCAGTTTCTAGACATGCAACTCTGCAGTTTCTCATTCCATTAAATTGAACCTGTTGGTACTTTTTTGTGAATATATGCTGAACAATCACCTACTTGAATGGCAGAAATTAAAATAAATGCTATTAAAATGTGCTTTTATACAAGCCTTCTATGTTTTTCATTAAAGACCTGATTGTTAAAACTGATATTCATGTCTATTTTTTAAAGAAGGTATTACTCAAATATGTAAGCAATTATGCCTATACCTCAAAAAAAAAAAAAAAGAAAAATATGCTATGATAAAATAGAAAGTGACCCTTGATTAAGACATTGTCACTTGAATGCCTGTGACTATTTCAGAGAGAAAAGATGTTTAGAAACACAGATTTCAGCCTTGCTGAAGACTTGATAAACAGTAAGCTGGAGTAATTAGCTAGGGTTTTTTTTGTATCCATGAAGAATAAAAAAAACCCCATACTAGATTCTTGCTTGTTTCATTTTTTAGAAAAACAAATGCCAGTGTGTGTATTTGCCACTTAATATTCCATTTTGTGTTTTGATGAGTCTAAATAAAAAATACACGTTATGGTTATATAAGAATACATAACCATTTTACACCCTATTTGTGATGCCTTTCTACTTTGCTAGGTGTTACTCTTTTTGTAATTACGTTACTGGTGTCAGTAACAGTAATATGCATTTTGAGTATTACATAGTATTTCAAATGGAATTTGCAGTCTCAAAATCTATGTACAGTCCTTTCCACAGCCTGAACATAAGGATGAAAAAATGAGAATCAGGATTTCTGTAGTTCTTATTACGTGAAACATCTTCATTAGTCTGATTGACTGCAGTGTAACCCATAAGAAATTTTTCAGTATAATAAATATAAATTATATAATATATAAAAATTAGATATTTATATGCTTTGGGAAAAATAATCTCTGATTCCATTCTGCTTATTTCACTGGCATAATGAAAGGATAAATTTTACCCTGCATGTCATCTCAGGGCAAAAAAAGAAAAAAGAAAAAGACCAAAAACCTCTCTGAAGAATGCAGAAAAAGGTAATAAATATTTTCCAGCTCCTTTTCTATCTGTGTTTGTACAGCTGATGTATTGCGGCAACTCGACTGGAGACATAGCACAATAGGCAGCCACTCTAATAATTGTACCAGATGCTTAAAAGCTTCTCCTCAATGTTTTTTAAGAATTTTTTTTCCTTTTTCTGAGAGATCTTAAGGTTTTCTCAATAGGAAGCAGTGCCTTTTTACTTATGGAGGAAACTGATGCCTTAATCTTAGCTTTTGTTACTATTTAGCCAAAAGCATCTCATGTGTAGATAATTCTCTCCTTAAATCATACCAGAAGTAGACGTTTTAGACAAAACACATTTTTTAATACCAAACCAGGAGGAATAGCAGCTCCTTTTATGAATCCTTGTAGTTTTCATTCAAATTGAAGATATGAAATCTCCTTACTAAATTTTNTTATGTCTATATAAAACAAAAAAAAAAAAAAAAAAGAAAAATATGCTATGATAAAATAGAAAGTGACCCTTGATTAAGACATTGTCACTTGAATGCCTGTGACTATTTCAGAGAGAAAAGATGTTTAGAAACACAGATTTCAGCCTTGCTGAAGACTTGATAAACAGTAAGCTGGAGTAATTAGCTAGGGTTTTTTTTGTATCCATGAAGAATAAAAAAAACCCCATACTAGATTCTTGCTTGTTTCATTTTTTAGAAAAACAAATGCCAGTGTGTGTATTTGCCACTTAATATTCCATTTTGTGTTTTGATGAGTCTAAATAAAAAATACACGTTATGGTTATATAAGAATACATAACCATTTTACACCCTATTTGTGATGCCTTTCTACTTTGCTAGGTGTTACTCTTTTTGTAATTACGTTACTGGTGTCAGTAACAGTAATATGCATTTTGAGTATTACATAGTATTTCAAATGGAATTTGCAGTCTCAAAATCTATGTACAGTCCTTTCCACAGCCTGAACATAAGGATGAAAAAATGAGAATCAGGATTTCTGTAGTTCTTATTACGTGAAACATCTTCATTAGTCTGATTGACTGCAGTGTAACCCATAAGAAATTTTTCAGTATAATAAATATAAATTATATAATATATAAAAATTAGATATTTATATGCTTTGGGAAAAATAATCTCTGATTCCATTCTGCTTATTTCACTGGCATAATGAAAGGATAAATTTTACCCTGCATGTCATCTCAGGGCAAAAAAAGAAAAAAGAAAAAGACCAAAAACCTCTCTGAAGAATGCAGAAAAAGGTAATAAATATTTTCCAGCTCCTTTTCTATCTGTGTTTGTACAGCTGATGTATTGCGGCAACTCGACTGGAGACATAGCACAATAGGCAGCCACTCTAATAATTGTACCAGATGCTTAAAAGCTTCTCCTCAATGTTTTTTAAGAATTTTTTTTCCTTTTTCTGAGAGATCTTAAGGTTTTCTCAATAGGAAGCAGTGCCTTTTTACTTATGGAGGAAACTGATGCCTTAATCTTAGCTTTTGTTACTATTTAGCCAAAAGCATCTCATGTGTAGATAATTCTCTCCTTAAATCATACCAGAAGTAGACGTTTTAGACAAAACACATTTTTTAATACCAAACCAGGAGGAATAGCAGCTCCTTTTATGAATCCTTGTAGTTTTCATTCAAATTGAAGATATGAAATCTCCTTACTAAATTTTGATTTTAAATTATTCAATTCAGTTTGAATCAACTATCAGACTGTAGTTGTCAGCTATCACATAATTAGTCATGTCTTCATTGCCGCTTTAAGGCTGTGGTAGACTTACATAAGGTAGACTACTCTTCTCTTTCTCAGGCTTTCTAAATATTAAATAGAAGGAATCTCAAAGCAATCTGAGGTCTGAAAGAATATTGTTTTCTTAAAATGTGATTGGACTCTGATGCAACTCTTTAATGCCCATTGGATAATGGAATTTTTCCTGTCTCTAAGTTTCCTTTCATATAATCCTGATGGCAGTTCTCTTCTGATTACTCCTTCTGTCCTTCCATGACACAGCCCTCATCAGTACATCTCATGCCACCCACTCGTGCTGGGCAGTGTCTGGAGATATTTGAGGAACTAAGGATATATTTCTGCTTGATGGTGAAACAGCAATTCACAAAGATAACTTTCTAAGAATTGTCTTTGAAAAGTTCCTTTTTTTTTTTTTGTGCTAGAAAGCTTAAACTAGCATGAAGAGATGCAAATACTTGTCTAATCTTTCTTACTTTTTAAATAGCTTTGGTCTTACCATGAACATCTTCCATTTTCTGCTTTTAGACCAGCATCACAATCTTTTTTTCCTTTTCTTTATTGATTTATTATCTTGTGAAAACTCCAAGTTTCAAATACTGTGTGACAGAGATCAGGAAAAAAAATCCCAAACCCATAAGGAAAATAAGGTAGGGACTGATTCCCAAAAACTACATATACCAGTGTTTTTTATCACTGTTGTTTATTTCCAGCAGAGGTAATCACACTGATGCCAGTGGAGTACTCAGAGTAAGATACTTTTTAATACAAGAAAGAGGATTATAGTCTGCCTGCCTAAAAAAATACAGTGCAAGGAACAAGACTGAATCCACAAAGGACTGCACAATCAAAGTCGAGCTTTCACAGGTTAATGTGTTAACACTGTATCTGAGAAAGTGAGATGCTGAAAAGCTGGAAAGAACATCCTAGTCTAGTGGGAAAGATGTTGTGGGAAGAATATAGTGGGAAGGTTTTCTCAGTGATTTCATTATAAGTGAACAAAGTGGATTAGGCTAATGTTTAGCAAACAGGAACAGTGAAATAGTAAAAAACCCAACCAAAGAGGCTCTGTTTTTAGAAATCCTGAACACCTAGGAGTGCTTGCCAGCCATGACTGTAGTAGCAATTTCAAAATACTGGAGAGAATCCTCAGGCACTTTAATTTGGCACTTTGTACCATTGAACAGCAAGTATGATCCCTAGGAGAAGTCTGGGCTTTGCCCAGCTTCCTAACAGTTCCTAGGCATGGTTTGGGTAACAACATGGGTAAGGGACCTTTCCCAACAGGCAATTTAGGTCAGGCCACCCTGTTCAGGACAGCCTAGTCACATAGCTATGGGGGTGAGGGCTGCTTCATGCCAATTGCCTTTAGTACCAGCAAACAGTCTTTGGTACACTTGATTTCTTAATACAGCCCAGACAACTGAATTGGAAATTTCCAGGTGCCTGATAATTTAGAAAGTTTGATTGCTTAAGTTAAATGTATGGATTTAGGGCCTAATTGTAGACCTATTTAAAAAAACACATTGGCCTGAATAGCTGAATGAGTACAGGGCAAAGAGTTTCTCCTTAATGCGGGAAGAAACTTGATGGCTAAGAGACATGCCAGATGCCACTTGCCAGCTGGATCACTCCATCTGAGCACTGTATTGGCTTTCTCCTCCTCTGGTTGCTCAGTAAATGCCCAGAAATGCTCCTTCCATTGCCCATTTGTCATAATTTAGGCACATAAAATTACTTACGTTATCGTCAGCAAATAGTTGTGGATAAAACAGCAATACTAATGACTTGATTTGGTTTGCTTATATTCCTTTACCTTCTTTGCTACAGCAGTGCATCTTCCAACAAGTCATGTCTAAAAACTAATTGATAAACTAACAGCTTTCAGGCTGCAAATATGTAAAATATGTAAAATATGTCCTCATGTTAAATGCTCAAAATTGAAAAAAAAGACACTGCACAGACACTTCACTCTTTGAAGTGCGCATCTTCCTTTGGCTTCAACAAACCATGAAAATATCAACGGGATAACTTGCAACTCAGTATTTTGATGTTCACCAGTCCTCAGATTGCTTTACTAAGAAAAACAGTGGCATCAGCATGTACAGCAATGCATTACACACTTCAGCTTTTTTTTTTTTTTCTGTTGGTGTGACTGTCTCAAATAACTAGTTCTGTTAAGGAGCACAGAATCTTCAGTGGTCCTTGTGAGGTCCTTTATATTTCAAAATATAAAGTGGAAAAACTTTCAGGGAAAGTGAAAAAATCAGCCTATTTGATATGAAAATGACACCTGAGTGTATCCTTCCTTTTGAATCTATTGTTTCAAGGTATTCTCAATAAAGGGATGGAAAATTTAAGGGAAAATTATGTGCTATAGATTTATGAAAAATGAAACTCACTGACTCAAATATAAATTAGTACTTAATTTTATAATATATTGAATTGTCTTTCTTACTCAAATGTTCTATCTGTTAAAACAGAAAAAACCCTGTTAAAAATCTTTTATATAAGAAAGTATTTCACAATTAATTTTTGGTACTGAAATTATCTGAATGATAATTATAAGCATTCGATTTTTTCCCCCAGGCCTTAATTTACTCTGTCTCCATATAATTCTCAGTTAATGCTTGTAGTAATTTCAATTGCTTTAACTTACTAATGTTTATGTTTACAGGCTGGTGGCTAATATAATTTGTCAGCTTACAATAAGTTTCTTCTTGTTGGCTGTTGTTGATTATTTTGTCCAAATCCAGTAACTTTTTTTTTTTTCCCACAGCCTATATATCTTATTTCATAACCAAATTATTAGCATATCTAAAAAGATGGTGGAACTCTTCTGTAGTTGTGATGTTCTGAAAATTTTATCTTTTTATTAAACCATTTTTCAGGTGTCATTTTAAAAAAGCAGTACTCCTAAACTGATACACTGAAGAGATTTCCTTCTTTATCTGTATAGTAGATTTTTCAGCTTCCAGCACCTAATTTTATCATTGAAGTATTTTGAGATTCCTAATTTTTCATCAAAACTCAAGGCTATTTTACAGAATACCACAATATGCCTTCCCTCCTTTCCACTGCCAATTTTATAAATTCAGTATATTTAACAGTATTTTTCATTATTTTCTTGAGTAGCTGACAAATATAAAACATTTGATTCCCTAGGAGTAGCTTTATTTTAAATCTACTATTGATGTGCCTTCTCATTTTGTTTGATTTTGCGATTGTGTCATAAAGATGGCATTAATGATAGAGATGCCAAGATAGTCTTTCAAATTAATCTAATCATATTTTCTCCAAAGTTGTTTTGTCTAACTGTTCATATGTTCCACTGAGATATCTTCCAGCTACTAAACCTAGTTCGTTAAGTATTTTTGCTATCTTTTGCATTTTATAATTAATCAAGAGATTTTCCAGTATGTCATTTTGCTGTTCCCAAGCAGTCTGGTTTCCTCTTGTTCATTTTAAAAAAATATTTCCGCCATATTAGTTTCCAGGAAAAGCTGTTTGCTTATGACATAATTAAGAAGCTTATACAAACATTCTCTCATTTTTTCTGTAACTCTATTCTTTGAAATAAAAAGATAACTATTTTCATTCTCCATCAGATCTTCTCCACTTCAGTGATACTATCTTCCATATTTGCCTCTGCCCCATCCCATCTCCTCCAGAGCTATATAGCCAGTGCTTCTACTACCAGCTCTTCACTGGTTTAGAGGTCTAAAAAGGAGAAGGAAGCAGTCTACCTAAGTAGCATACGAATAGAAATTGACTGCTGATTATCTTTTTGGAAAAAAAAGTAAATTAGGGGTATCAAATAAAGGTGGTGAGCGTCAGATTAAAAAAAAAAAAGAAAAGCAAACAGAAAAGGAAATACTTCTTCACATAATGTGGAAGTTTTGGCCATGTGGCACTGGAATATTAAATGTCATGAGAGTTCAAAAAGCAATAAACAGATGTATTGAAGGAAATTCTGTGGGGACTGTTAGATACAAAGACACTTTGCAGCTACAGGCTAGGCAATTATTCTGTGATGTGTCACTATGTGCTTGTCTTGTTCTCACTCCCCCCTCTGCGCATCTGGCAGATTTTGGGAGCCAGATTGAGGTAGTCAACTTCGCTTACTAGTATTCTGACAGACAAAAGCTAAGTGGCCACCAGCTGACATAATTTTTCAAAGCATCTTATGAACCCACTATTTTGAATGTGTAAAGCATATCTATAAATTCCACATATCTGATCTAGAAAAAGAAAGTCAATATGAGTAATGCAAGCTACAGATACCCCACAAATATTAAATGCTTGGGAGGTAGAGGCTATTAGGCTAGTGTAATTGCTATCCATAGTTTTTACTTCTCATCAATACTTAATTGCAATCCACTCAGATTCCAGGAAGGAATATTATAGAACCAAATGCAAGATTATTATACGCCAAGTAAAGGGTCTTGCACCTGGATAAAGGCAACCTCTGGAATCAACACAGGCTGGGGATGAACAGATGGAGAGCAGTCCTGCAGAGAAGGGCTCGGGGGTGCTGGTGGGTGAGAGGCTGGACATGACCCAGCCATGGGCACTCCCAGCCCAGAAACCAAACGTGTCCTGGGCTGCATCCAAAGCAGCGTGGGCAGCAGGGGAGGGAGGGGATTCTGTCCCTCTGCTCTGCTCTGTGAGACCCCACCTGCAGTGCTGCATCCAGCTCTGGGGTCCCAGCACAGGAAGGACATGGACCTGCTGGAGCGAGTCCAGGGGTGTGGCACCAGCATGATGAGAGGGATGGAGCACCTCTCCTATGAGGAAAGGCTGAGACAATTGGTCATTGACCAGCCTGGAGAAAAGAAGTGTCTGCAGGTACCTTATGGCAGCCTTCCAGTGCCTAAAGGGAGCCTAAATGAAGGCTGGAGAGGGTCTTCTCACAAGGACATGCAGTGACAGGACAAGGCAGAATGGCCTTCAAAATGAAAGAGGGAAGGTTTAAGTCAGTATTTGGAAGAAATGGTTTACTGTGAGGGTGGAGAGACACTGGAACATGTGCAGAGAAGCTGTGAGCGCACCATCTTGAAAGTGTTCAAGGCCAGGTTGGATGGAGCTCTGGGCAATTTGGTCTAGTGGAAGGTGTCCCTGCCCAGGGCAAGTAGGTTGGAACTATGTTATCTTTAAGGTCTCTTCAACCAAAACCATTCCCTGTTTCTTTGATACTTCGTTATTAAAAAAAAAAAAAAAAAAATCCAGGAAAAGCCCTATTTTCCAACAAAGTCAGATAATGGCTAGAAAAGAGACTCTGACAGCTCAAGTCCTGGCTGTTCTCAGTATTCTTGAACTTTTGCTCTGCTTCCCCAGAGTTTACTGTTTGTTTCATTTATACAATATGTGTGGAAATAGTATTAAGATTTTCATGACAGTCCATCCAAGAATAGAAATGAGGCAAGACCTGTGGGAGAAAGACTTTAATTTAATAGATAACTGCTAGATCTGGGAAAAAGTCAGGCATAACTAGTTTTTTTCTCATGATATTGTTTCTCCCTTCACACTTATCCTCCTTTATCTAATAGCTGTGTAATTTAAAATCCCCATTATTTTTCTGGGCATTTTCTTATAATAATAGCACATTGTTAATGGATATGGTTGCAGATCAATACAATATTTTACTCATCTGCTGTGCCGTTTTTGTCAGCATGTTTCTATTTTACTTACTAACGATTTGTTTCTTTGAAAATTTAAACCAGACTGTCTGTTTCTAAACTTTGAGGACTTCAAATTATTTCAGAAGATAATGTTTTCAATTAAAAAAAATGAATTGCTACTGTGTATATCTTCATTTCTTATGAGGCTACTGTGTGGGTTTACTGAGCAGAGTGGGGAGAAGGAAAATAATGAGGCAGAAAAAGAACAAAAGATTGGTTCAGTTGTTTTAACTTTCAGTTGCTATTTCAAAGGTCCTCTGGTTTCTGAGGCAGATGCCTTCAGACACCTCAGAAAGCTAAGGTATCTCCTAGGTTTGGCCAGCCCTATAAGGATGTCTTGATTATCCCAGGGAATTTCAGATGAGCCTCACCTAGGGCCTCAAACGATGGGAAAAGGGTGGGAGTGGGAGTGCTTGTTTGTTTGTGTGTTTTTAATCTAGCATTTCCAGTTGATTTGGTAACTTGTGTAGCCCAACTAAGCAAAGGGAGACAATGAAAGGAAATAATTGCAGTCATCCAGCCTTACTTTCTCAGGAACTGGGGCAAATCTAATCACTGCCACAAGTTATTTCATGGCTATGCTTTTTTAAAATCCAGTGGTCTGTGTTCTGTTCCATGGGAAAGCAACTCTACCATAGAAATTAATATTAAAAGAGTTTTGGAGCAATATAGCAGTTTGATGACACCTGAGTTTATTTTATTGGGATTTATGAATTCTTTTTTTAAAGCTACTTCCTTTGAGCATATGAAAGCAGTTCAGGACATGCAAAGTATGTGGCCTTCACAGTTCAAATAAGTCTTGCTTATTCTAAACATAGGAAGTTCTACTATTGTGGTACTAACTGTTAGTGCAAAAGGCAGCATTATTTTATTCTAAACTTATTTTAAAATAAATTATAATGACTCACTGAATCAATTATTCATACTTTGCTGATGTGACGTTATTGTTCTAATATACAGGAAAATATGAAATTGTATTTGTTCCTTAGCTTTGGACACAAATGGCATTTTTAAAAAATCAAATACCAATGTGTACTTTGGCACAATATCTTCAGCATTTGTCCTCCCTCTGATAAAATGCAATGCAAGGCCTTTTCATCCAGCCTCTGTACAGACAAGGACACTGCTTCAGGGGAATGCCAGACAATGTAGTAGCTCTCTGAGGTAGCCAGGGTAAACATAGTTTCCCTTACAGTTAGCTGCTAGAGTAACCTTGTTTTTATCATCTTTCCTTTATAAGTAACCAGTTTGGCTCTCAGTTTTGCACTCCTTCGGGTGAATGAGTGTTTTTGCAGGAAAGCTGCTATTGTTGCATAGAAATTTACAGGAAGGAAGTGGTCCTTCAGGAAGAGTTCATTCCTGTGCATTTATGAATTTTCTATAGCAAGATTTACAGCAACAACAATTTCACTACATTTACCTGCAATTCAGAAATAACCTTAAACTCTCATTGCTATCAACTACATGTGTTTATTTGTCTTTAAATTGTGACAGACATTTACAGCCCTCCTGTGACCTTAGTAAACTAATTCTATGTGTTTTCATAAAACACCAAACAAATTTATGTCCTTTTGTACCCATTGCCACCCTCTTGAAGAGATAACAGGTGCTGAGGTGCGGCACATTAGATGCTGCTTCTGTTTTGCTCTCATAATGGGATATCAGTTAGTTTGTATCATTGACTATGTGTTACTATGAAAGAAAATTAGGCTGCACCTTGAACTTTGAAGTAAAAAGAAGAGGAAATTGCAGCAGATTTTAGCATCTACAAGAGATAGTGAATCATAAAGAAACTATTCAAAAGACACGAGCAATCATTATGCTCATTCTTGCAAGCTTCACTTCGTGGAAACAGCAGAGGTGTTTAAGATCTGCAGCTTTTCCTGGTTATTGTAGGCATAAATATGTCACAGTTTGGAGGCAGGTACTCAAAATCTTGAACTCTGCATGATATTCAATACAAAGTCAACATACAGGTATTTATTTTCTGAAGAACCAAGCTGGAGCACTTGTCTGTGAATATTCCAGCTGTGGTGCACATAGTGCACATTTTTAAGACATATTCTAGTCAGCAGTGTCCATGGGGATTGTGTTTGTGTCCTAAGTATTGACTGACTTCTGTACTGAAAACACGAAGAATGAAAGAAGCTGAATCTCCACACAATGGTTTGGTTTTTTCCTTACTCATGCTGCTGGGAAGTAAGCCAGTCACTAACTGCTAGGGCCATCCATGGACTGACTCATTGCCATTTTTGCCTTAGCCATTTGTTTCTGTACAGACAGTATTTTTTTTCCTGATAGAGGTACTTAATCTAAGTTTTTCAGATTTATGAGCTCTTATAGCCAGGCTATGAGATGATGGTCACATAAACCAATTCTAGTAGGGTTTACAAATAGAGGCACTAAATATAATTACGTGCTTTTAGTGGCAACAGTACTTACTAGTGAAATGAATTAGCAACTTGATCAGTTTGATATATTAATTTCCCAGCCAGAGTTTGACAAAATAGCCTCCTTATCTGGAAAAATAGAGGATACTAGCACTTATTTTCTGAATTGCTTCACTATTATTCTCTGACATATGAATCACTATACTTTTCAGTAACATATGTCAGGTATGTTTAGAAACAGCAGAGTAACAAGTTAGAGCAAAGATCATACTGCTTTGTCCTTTGCTAAATCCAAACTTTTTACTCTGGTGATAAGAGCTTTCTCAGAACTAATAGAGGTTAATTATGTAACAGATGCCTAAACTCCCATGGAAAAAAAAATCCTATTTAAGCAGTACCTTTCTTTCTGAGGAAAAAAAAAAAAAGTAAAAAAAGCCTGAAAAGCTGTATTTTTTCCCGTCTTAGCTCTGGTCTTATGGACATCTGGTTCAGATGGAATTAAGGGTCTTCAGACATCTGGTGCTAAAAATATTCATGCCTTGGCATGATTCCAATTTTTTTTGTGTCCATTGGCTTCTTTCACTAAAAAATATATGAGGAGTTTGTATGAGAGGAACTTTACTCCCTGTGAGTGCTTGCTCAGAATTATGACTAAATCTCCAAAAAAAGTGCTGAAGAAGGAAGAAAACTGAGGTTGTATAAAAGCATTCTAACTAGACTGAAGCAGACAAAAAAAACCCACAAACATTTAGACCTCCTCATTTAGCATCCTCTCCATGACACCAGTCCACAATTACACACTTGACTGTGATTTTACATTGAGTTCCTCAGTGTTTCATGAATCCTTGTCTAAAGTTAGGAGAGAAGACCTTCTTATAGCCAACCAAGAGAACAGAATTAATGTTTTACAGTTGAAACAGCTTGTCCTTTCTGGGAGTTATCAAAAATTTGACTGGGCAAAGCCTGAGCAGCCTGACCTTACTGGGCCTGCTTTGTGCAAAATTGACCTAGCTGACCTTTACAGGTCCCATATAAGCTATGTGATTCTGTGACTCTGATTTGTTGTATTTAGCCTCCATGAATTGACTGCTAGCACCTGGCATCTCTCCAGTTGTACAATGAGAATGTCAAAACACACATTCAGTATCTTTTTGAAGGCACACAGGATATAGCTAGATGCCTATATATGAGCTTGACACCCCACCTCCCATTACAGTCTGTGGAAATCAAATCAGTAGGGCTGGTAGCTACATCAAGTTATAAGAATCTAGGCCCACAAACTAGTTCCTCCACAAACTTAGTACTGATTTGTTGCATTTAAGTTACAGCTTAGGTCACCTCTGCCAATTTGGTGCAATACAACTTCTACAGTTTATGCGGGTCACTTACATTTTATGCAGAACTGGGAATTTACTGCTAGCCTAATTCATGTCTCGATAGACTAATCAAAGAATTTTTATTAGTCTGAACATAATGGTACTATCAGTTTTAATGCCAATTATCCAAACATTATGGCTCATCGCAATAATCATAGGATGAAAATCAAAATAAGCAAACTTTATAGTAATTAACCCTTTCTCTGGTATTATCCTCAGCCTTCCAGTGTCACTCCGATGACACAGAGATCCTGTCCTAAAGTTGATGGCTTCTGTCTGGGGTGGTCTGGGTGTGTCATGGCAAGACATCCATGGAAGAGGTGTGATGTGGAGGGTTTCTTTCTTCTCTTTACCGAAAATGTGATGTTGTATTGGTGGTTTCCGCCTCCTCACTCTTGAGTCTTCTTAGTGTCATTATTATTTACTTCCTAACATGATTTACTTGCTCCTTACACATTGGTTCATAATTCCATATTACAGCAAAATCTACTATGTTTTAACATGTATTAGATAATGTTTTTTTCCTCTTTTTGTCACTCCTAAATTGTTTTACAGATCTGCCAAGGTAGTAGTCCTTCGGAAGCCAGTAATTGGCTGCTTCCAAGTTGTTTACAGCCAAAGGCCTCTCTTTCTCCACTGTTAAAACTCCAGTTATCATCCAATGCCTGTACATCTCTACCCTGTATTTTTATTGTAGCATCATCATAGATCACTAGAGAAAGAAAAATTTCATGTTGTATTTACTGCTTATAAAAATATCTATTGCAATAAGCCTTATACCATTCAGCTGTACAAAGTTAAACAGAGGCTAAAACAAATCAGGTAACTTCTAGCTGGTTATCAGACAACAGCTATGACAGCTAAACAAACTAACCTCAACCTTCAGGCAGGTCAAGGCAAGTCCAAATGAATCTTGATATGTCTTAAAAATTGTGTTAACTTGAACCACACAGAGCCTGCACTCTGCTACTTGTATTGGTACTGTATGTGCTGGGCTGTAAGGCTGAAGAATCTGGACAGATAACTCATCTCACTCTGTAGCAGATGACTCCATTGAGGCACTCAGGTCTGCCTACAATGTCCTGGAAATGTCTGGAATCCTTACAATGCGTTCCTTGATCTTCAAGGAGAGTGAATTATTAACATTTACTTTACCTAGTTCTGATAGTGCTAAGATAAAATAATGTTTCTAAAAGTCATCCTGAAAGGCATATGCTTGGCAAAACTGTTTTGATATGCAAATACCACGGTCTTATGTCAGATGCTTTACCTCAGCAAGAGCTCATACATCAGAAAAACTGGTGTATTCCACATTTGGAACCAAGTTTTCTATCACTCATGAGTCTGATGTCCTAATGAGCCAAACAAATGCTACACTTCCTTCCTGGCTGGGACAACTGTCACAGAGTGAAAGTAGTGGAGACCAGCACATCCTGCCAAGTGCACATTTGTGTGCTGAGTTGAACAGCATTCTGTGTTACTTGTTGACACCTGAGTTGAAGTCCTTTAGCACCTCCTGAGTTCTAACTACAGCTGCTACATACAGATTCGTTTTTACTGTGATTCTGGCATAATTTCAGTTGAAAATGCCAGAAAAAAGTGCTGTAAAACACTATGGGTCCCATTCAGCTCACAATTCTTGGCTTTGTTTCTATTGGAACGTGTTATGTTAAACATCAAAGGCTGGAGAATTTGGTATAATGCATGCCTGAGTATGTCTCTCAGATGAAGTTGGGATATGGTCAAGGGAAACTGGACCTAGGAAAGCATTCTTAGATCTCTAAGTATAGGGAGCAAAGGACTATTTCTAAGTTGTAATCCAACTCTCTTAATGTATCAGCCAGCATCTTAGGTAATATGGTTTCTCCCATTTGTTGGTTTCCATGTTTCCAAGGGTTTTGCAAATTAATTTTCACCTTGTTTCTCCTTGTCTGGTGCCTACTTTCCTTTCTGAGACACAATATTGCCTGCAGATTTTACAGAGGCTTCCATTTTCAGTTTCCACCATCTTAATAGCAGTATTGTAGGCAGATGACCCAGCACTTCTGGAAGATCTCACTGAAGAGCTTTCTGAATTACATGGAAATAATCTCACTTAATTGTTACTCAGTGTACTTATAGACTTATGGCTGGAACATGCCATGGTCCTGATCTCCAGTTACTCATTTTCTTTTCTGATATATGTACTTGGTTTTGTTTTGAATTTCTGCTTTGGCCACATTGAAAAACTAGCATGGTGGTTGATGCCACAAGGTTTTAATCTCCAAAAGAATATGGGTGGCATATGAACACATTTCCAGAAGCATAAGAGACTAATTTCCTATTCAAATTATTGAATATCCTTTCCCTCTTACATCTTTCCTCCCTTATTTTGTGGTGAGAAAAATTAGCCCTTAAATGTCCTTTCCCTCAACTTTCCAGATAGAAAGGGTTGATCAAATGAGATATCAATATAAAATAAAATAAAATAAAATAAAATAAAATACGTCCAACACTGAGATAAAGTACCTTCTGCTACTTTTTTGAGAAACATATCCTTATTAGAGATACATTCTACACACCCTGTGGGTCACCCGTCATTTTCCTCATCTCATACACTTCTTTTTTATAGCTGAATTAATTAATGAGCTCCTTGCTCACCCATGCAGGATTCCTGCTGCCTTTGTTTGATCTCTTAGTTCCAGCTCTCTTGGAACTTTCTTCTTTCTAGGGTCAAGGGTCATATCCTATGGGATTATTCCAAGAAGTTCTCTGAACAAGTTGGAGTCTGAGCTCCCAAAATGCAGGTTTGTGGTCCTGACTTTTGCCCTGCTTCCTCTTCTCTGGATATTCTTCCCCCTGTATCCTTCTGGATCCTGCTATCCCAGTGGTCTTATGGCCACTGCAGCCAAGGCTGCTCCAACTTTCATATCCCTGACCAATTATTCCTTGTTTGTAACTATCAAGTCCTTTCATTGTTGGCTCTTTGAGGAGGCTGAGAGAGTTGGGCACCAAGAAGAGAGGCTGAGGGGAATCCCATCCATGTTTATAAATACCTGCAGGGAGGGAATGAAGAAAAAGTGGCCACACATTTTTCAGTGGTGCCCAGTGACAAGACCAGGAGCATGTATCTTAGAAGGAGATGAATTGCATAATGAAAGTGCCTTTTTTTCTCCACTCACTATAAAAAATACCCAGATATCTGGATCCAATGCAGACATCTGTGACAGAAACATCTAAATTTAGGTGAGCTAACTGCTCTGTAGTAGAATAAATTGGAGGAACACAGCTGACAAACATTTCAGGACAAGTGTTTCTCCTTTAGATTAGCTGAACTCACCTAAGCATGTGCAGGATCAAACCCTTACTGAACTGATTTGTTTAGAGCCCTTCTGCATATTACCAGCAGCATTTAAGACTTTTAAGCATAGCGCTGCTTTCTTTGCCTCCAAACTGACAGGAATGCTGAAATATCATGCCTGAAGCTACCTACACATACCACACAATGGAACAAAAGCTAGCTTCAGTGGAAATCTCCACTGAAGATTATTTCTCAACATTTATTTTTCCTTTTTTTACCAATACAGCCCTGGGTCAGATCAGATGCTGATGGACACTTCCACTCAGATTCACTGAAGGAGCCATTTTTTTCTTCCAGAGAGCTACATACTTTTCAAAACAAGAGTATTCAAAAGATCTGGACAACTTTTATGTGTTTGCATATTACTAGTTCCTGAGCAGTGACTGGATAAAATTTAGGCAACTCTATCTCTGTCTGAAATAGCAGAGTGTATTCTGACAATGGGACTCACTGTTGACTGTTAGCATGCTGGACCAATGAAAAAGAACATTTTTCTCCGTGTTTAAGAAATTATCTGTTAAGGTAAATGATCATATTCACATATTCTACCTTAACTTATCTGGCTTGCTAATAGGTAAAATCTATGCACAACAGAAATCCTCTGAAAATCATTTGAAGAGTCATTTGAACCAAGAAACTGAATGCTTACTCAACAGGAAACTCGAGGCATGGGGCCTTAGCCAGAATTTAGGCTGAGTTAGCACTGCAGCTGGCTAGGTCTGGCTGATGATCTGGTGGTTAACAACATTTCTGTTATATTCTGCTCTATTTCTGTTTGTATTCTGCCTTATGTTCAAAGGAGACTAAGCTGGCATTACAAGGAGCCACTTTAACAGCTCAACAGCTCTGTAACCACTGTGTGGTTTTTAATGCAGTTGCATTACAAACACAGAATAAAAGAGGCTGTTCATAATAAAAGAGGTTTATAATTTATGCGGAGCTTTATTTTTATGTAGAAGAAAATCAATTTGGGCATAAAGCTTGCACAAAAGCTGTATATATGGGGAATATATACAATGAGGAACAGACTGAAAGTTATTTAGAAAAACTTCACGTTTTCTAAACTAACTGTTCTGTGCAGGGCAGTGTCACAGCATATCTGATTTGAATTATAAGAATCATTTGGATAACTGAAAAGATAATTTTCATTTTATAGCTTATTCAAATAGATTTTTATATTGTGTTATAAGCGTTAGGAGAACTGTCAACACTTCAGAATTACTGACATAGCAGTAAATTATTGTGAATATATATCCAGCTTATTTCTGTTCCTTTAGGACAGAGACTATGCTTTGCAGTTAATGCTTACAGCAATGTTGACATTCCAAGAGCATGGAGTTACTTGTCTATCTCTTGCTTTCCTCTTCAACTTGTATAAGAAAATAATTTTCAGATAACATCAAGGCCTTAACTGATTGGATTTTGCTTTGCATACAGTCAATTTAATATTAAAGTAGCTTTCAGATGAATGGATTAACAAATATTTGAATAATCTTTTTCCTAAGGAATACATGCTAAAACTGTTTTCTACTTAGTCATGCCTTATTGATATTGCAAAAATGACAAGTATTGCCACGATCAGAATAGAAATATCTTGTCCAAATAAGACTTCATAACAGCATTGGATTTCTTCTTGTAGCTTGCATCTGTATTGACTTCTGATGCACTAAGCCTACAGACATCTGTATTTTCTACCATTTCCTCCATTTTTTCCCCAACAGATTTCAAGGGTATGGGGATTGTTTTGTTGTTCATTGTTTTCCAGCTGGAGGTATTTTCTCAAGTATTTCCTTCATATCTTGGTGTATATTTAAATTACTTATTCTATATTTCAAATTTACTGTCATCAGTTTTATCAACTTTGGCTTCTGCACATTCCATTCAACCTCACTTGTGAAATGAAAACTTCAAAGCCATAGGGGGATTTTTTTTTGTTTCTTAAACACTGTGTATTTACCCAACAGCACATGTTGGCAACTGTCAACATCAGGTTTTTAACATCAGATCTGTAGCTGAAAACATGCTGAAAAGCTAGGCCATATATATTTTTAAAAATTCTAGTCACTTCTCAGCTTTTGACATTTGTGGTGTGTTTAGGTAGTGTCTACCATCAGTGTTCATAACACACAAATATTTAAATTATTATATTTTATTACAAGGGATTTTTAAAAAAATAGTTATAAAGTCACAGATTTTTAAGATAGAATCTAGTTTTAAAGTGAACAACTTCAAACTGTCACACACTCACATGTCTACTCCTGTGATTCTTCTGCTTTAAATGGACTTCTGTCAATACATGCACCTCTCCAAAAAGGTGGGACTTGGCAAATCCTTTTTATTCAGTGTTAGACCCTCCTCTGTCACCTGTGTGAAACACCAGCAGCCTTTGCTTTCACTCTTCATTCTCAGTCTGTCACATTATACAGAAATACGACTTTTAAGAAGAATCTACTGAGAGACAAGCACACACTGCCTCAGCCTTTATTTATGGACTCTGTACCATTTCCTCTAGACTCATAGCTTACTGCACAGAACTGGCTAAGCAGTCATCTTGCAGTGGCAGCTCATTATTCTTCTTTTTCTCCATGAAAAACCATTGAGCTGTAGTGAAGAAGCTGTACTGCTGCTAATGTGAGCATTGGCCCCCTAAACTGGTCTGAAGCCTTTTTAAAAGGTGATGTTCCTTCACTCCTGTGGTATCCTGCTTTAACTGTGTTCATAGTCAGCAAAGGTAATTAATGTAGGTTGTAAGGGAGACAATAGAGGTGTAGGGATCTAACCATGCTACCAGTTTAGACAGAGTAGAGCTGTGCAATCCACAGCTGTGAGGTGCTTGTCAGAATATATCTGAGCTAGTTCAGAACTGTCTCCATGACTTAGGATAGCTGCACCAGTAAAGAGATCTATGCAGGCTGCAAAATCTGTCCTAGACCAAGGCAAATATTTGAGATATTTCCCAGCCTGAGCTCCCAGCCTGTTGCAGTAATGACTTTTAAACCTGGTTCAGATACATCTGCATGGTATTTGGACTTATCCAAAGGCAAGGTTTGCAAGACTGTACACATGTATGTACACACTGAACACAGATGATGACAATGTAATTAAAAATCTACATTCAGCTACAAAATCTTAAAAGTAGCCCAGTGCTCCTGCTAGTGATGGCTCTGGCATTGCCTATGTTGCCTAAAAAAATGGGAGAAGAAATGATGAAGAAAACCAAGCCAGAATCCTGCTGTTTCTTTCTAAGAAATTCAGTCTCAGTGGTTTGTTTAAGCCAACTTCCTGCTTAAAGTAACTACCTAATCCCATACAGAGATTGCAAATTTTGTGCAGTTTACATAATCAGGAACATAGAATTAAAACCAAATACTTTGTAAAAGGAGTTTGAAAATACAGAAGAAAATAAATGCAGTTAATAAATTCACAGCCTGCTTTAGTATCAGTCCATGAGTAAATTAAGTACAATTATTTAATTAGATTTACATTTGGAAAAAAATTGTTTATTTCTCACTGACATTATCTGTATTAGCAATTTAAAAACACATGCTAAAGGTGTAAAACAAGGCTAGAAAACCTGAAATTTTACTTTGTTTCCTGGGCATTGGATAGGAATGCACAACTTTTATTTTTAAATTCTTTATACTGTACAGCAAGTAAAATATTACAGTAATTGCTATATTTACTTAAAATAATTAAAATTTATGTCCAATAAATGTAATATAAATATTTGTATTTTAACCAATATAAGTATTTGGTTCATATATCTTTATTATGATAAAATTAACATCTGAAATCTACCTACTATGTAAGTTCCATAAGAAACCTTAAAAATTTGAATAAGCTTATATAGGTGAAGAAATGTAAAGATAAATACTGTGCTTTCTTATTTGCTGGCCATTGATTGAATAATGAATGAAAATCGAGATTAAAATTGCTAACGGTCCTGTACTGCTTGCCTTTGTGCAATTAAGTTCAGACTTGTCGGAATTCAGATACCATCCTTCAAGACAACTTTTCACAGAACTGGACTTGCAAGAGCTGTTGTTACCAAGAAGAATCTTTTCTTGGCTCATTTTCATGGTGGGACAAAGTTTAAACTGCTTTAAGTTTGCTGACTAACAGCAATTAAGTTTCTTTTTTTCTAAAACAAGTCTGAAGCAATACTTCCTTTGAAATGCAAATTTGAAACTATTTTGATTACATGTTATTTAGAGCACTGTTTCTGTTTCTTTAACTACAGTTCTTCAACAAAAAAACAATATTCTGCAGGATCCAGAAAATAGTCCTAACCACTACTGTCATTGTAGGCCCTTAAGGTTTAAGAGAGTCAAAATGAAAAAGTAAATCTTAAAACTAGCATTCAATTGTTTTAGTCAACAGGACAGTCCACATGATTTGTTCATTCTGAAAGATACATTTCCTATGTGCAATATATACTCTTTACAAGAGAGTACGGGAGAAGTATGGAATCAGTAGAGACTCCACTCTTGGAGATATTCAAAAACCCTCTGGTTCTGGGCAGCCTGCTCTAGTTATCCCTGCTTAAGCAGGGGGATGGGCCAGATGGCCTCCAGAGGTCCCTTCCAACTTTGACCTTTCTGTGGTTCTGTGGTTTTAAGGAACCTTAGTGCTTTCCAATTGCTTTGCATTATAGATTAATATTATGCCATGGTCAAAACCTCTGGAATTAGACAGTTAAATTAAAATATACAGATAACACTATTTTGAAAATACAAGGATCGAAAAGAAATTAATGATCTTACTTTTTAAAAATATTTTGATGTTCCATAAAGAATAAAAATCAAAAGAAGAGCATATTTAAAGGCTAAATTAGTCACATGGCCTTCTTTGGTGTAAGTCATATAACTACACTTATATTCCCGCAGTAAAAGAAATTTGGTCTCTGTATATAAGCTAGACCATCCATCCAAAATATGACCCTAAATACAAAACTCCCTTTCCACATACAACTGTATTGTCTCTACTGAATCTGCTCCTGCCTCTACTGACTCTTTTCCCAAGGGCTATGGAATATTTTCCAATTTTCCTATTAAAATAAGCATTTCCTATTAAATAAGCTTTCGCTTATTGTCCTTTCTTCTCTTAAAAGGCATGAATTGCATGAGTTCAAAAGTGAAAGTTACATCTTAATAAATGCTTCCTCAATTGTATTCTAACATTTGCAGTCTCAAATTCCATTTGGCAGCTCTTAACTAGTTGGAGTTTCTAGGACACTGTATGGCAGAGCTGAGACACAGCACTTAAAAAGCCATGGAGATCAGATGACAACTTCCTGAGCTGTGACATGCAACACTTCAGAAAAAGTTAATTTGGAGATAATTGTTGCTAACGATACAGAAGATGTTAAACTGGTTACGTGAATGGTCCAATTTCCATGTCCTGTGAAATCTGGAAATATAATTAAGAGTTTTGGTAACTGAAACACACTGCAATATTCAGTACAAACTTTCTTAAACTCAAGATGACCTTTATTAATAACTGTTCCTTTTAGGATAGAATAATTAAACATTCATTATGTATAATGAAGAAAAAGGAGAAAATCCTGTTAGGAAAATAATATTAATCCATTTCTAACCTATATTTCTCTGGCAACTTTGTTTCCTAACTGCTGGGGCTTTTGATGCGCAACAGAGTTGTACAAGAAACAAAACAAATGCAACAAACAGAATAGGCCGGAACTTTCCAAACATGTTTTTCTTTTCATTTGAATAGCATTAGTAACTGCTGCATTAGCCAGGTATAGGCTGCTAGCAAGGTGCCAGGCACACACACAGTGTCTCACGCTTCCACCTCCTCCTCCCTTATAATTCTGCCTATCTTCACTCCCACTCCCATCTAGATAGATAACTCAAATAATGGAGCTGGTTCTCCACTTCTTTGCCGTCCCACGCACACCTACTGGCACTTCATCGCACTCCCGCAAGTCCTCGCCCAGCTCACCAGGGATGGATGGCTGCCTGCACAAAAACACTCACCCTGCTGCTCAGGTCAGCAGGCAGCTACGGAAAGGTGATGACCCGAGCTGCAGGATAAAGTTCTGCGTGCCGGCCATTAGTGATAGCGAGAAGCCACTTTTGTCAGAGCATTTGCCTTGCAGATCAGCTACAGAGCAGCACACGCGAACACTCCTCTCCACTGCAGCCAAGAGATGCATCGACGGCTATCTGAAGTTGTTGCGTGCCACAGCTACACATCTGGCAGTTCGGGAACCTAGAAATGAGTCAGCCTCATCCCATACACCTTTATGGGTGCAGGCGTTTTTAACTGGTTTTACTCCAGGAGGTCATAAATATCTGAACACTTAGATTTAGGAGGAAGAGAGAAGAGGAAAATCACATCTCCTTGCCACAGAACGGTGTTTTGCCTTCACAGGAACAGCAGGCAAATGGGCTCAGGATTCTTAATCACTTTAGGTAGATGTCTATTCAAAATCGCTCTCCGGGTCTTCGAGATGTTTTCTGTGCTATATTGTACTTCTTCTCGCCGCATGGTGATCAATAGTGATAAATATCTTGGCAAGGCCTGGGCTTGGGACTTTACAGCATCGAAGAGCGGGGAAAGACGAAGCAGACCGGCCCCCGGCAGAGCCGCCCCGAGCTGAGCTAAGCGCGGCCGGGGCAGCGGGCGGGGGCGGAGGCGCTGACGCCCGGCCCCGGGCAGAGCGAGCG
>VXBI01003133.1:425561-502846 GCA_013397375.1 Toxostoma redivivum
GCCGGCGCAGCGGGGCACGGTGCGATCGGGGCGCCCTTCCCCCGCCGCCGCCTCCCCTCTCCTACGCGCGGGGGTCTGGCAGGAGCCAGGACCGGGACCGGGGCCAAGCGTGGCCCGTCCTACGGAGGGGCTCTGACAGCCGGGCCTTGCTCGGGCGGCGGGGGCCGCCCCCCGGCTGCCCCGGCCTCGGTGGGGGCGGCTGCCTGGCCTGCTCGGGAAGCCGGCTTTGCCCGCATCCCTCTCCCCTCCCGCGGCGGCCGCCCCGGCCCGGGCTCGGCGGGTTTTCCCGAGCGCCTCCCCCTGCCGGGAGCGGGTGGCGGCTCCCGAGAGAGCGCGGCCGAGGAGGAGAGCGGGGCGCGCCGCGCCGGGCGGAGCGGCCGGGGAGGAAGGGACGGCGGTCCTTGACCCTGCTAAGTACGAGCCGCGGAGCGAACCTCTGGAACCTTGTGATTTCTAAAAGCCCGTAGCTGTCTGGCACAGGGATAGAGTGCAAAGCCTGTGTGAAGATTAGAGGGAAGGAGGGAAGTGTGAAATGCAGGGAGGAGACTGACCTTCAGTGTGTGTATGTGTGTCTGTGTGTGTGCACATGCTCGAGCACACTCTTCTCAAAAACGATCTGCAGGTTTGTGGGTCACTGAGACCAATTTTTCTTTCGTCCCCCAACTTAACTGCAGAAGTAATCATTTAGAATACAAATATTTTCACCCTGCCCGAATTGATTGTCCTGTTTGTTTTTCGCAGTCATTAATTTAATGTCAGTTACATAAATCTTGCTGTCATTAGCTTCAGGTCAATTATACTCAAAATATATAAGCTTTTCTGATTATTGGGTGTTAAAATGACTTAGGTGCAGTCAGTCTCCTCAAAAGTTTAAATTTTATCGTCAAGTTCCTTGTACTTTATAGCCTTGCTATGAATGTAAAGATAAAGAAGTCTGAAATCTTTGTTACTCTCCGTGATTCAAATTTCTACTGCAATCTTCTAGCTAAATTCGGAATTATTTATCTTAGTGTTTGTGTTTTACAGCTTGAGCAGTGAAAAAAATGTCCGCAGAAGTAATCACACTCACGTCTGTGCATATGTAAATACTGGCATTTATATTCAGACTGTCCCTAGGTTATGATTTAAGAAAAAATAATAGGAAATGCTTTTATTATATTTGAAATATTTATTTTGGTAGTCTTATAGCATTTTTAATTTCTGTATGCTTTTGGGCCCTTAGATACAGGGATTGTCCTAGAGGTGATGGATACACCACGCACCCTGTGATGTATTCCTTTAGGATGGTAGTTGGTCACCAACTACTTTATGGGTCAGTGCTTTCTAGCACACGTCTTTTCTGCCACCGTGCTTCCATAACTTGAAATCAGTAGAAGTCCAAAAGTCATTCCTTCTTCTCTGCAAGAGAGAAGGAAAATGCTGGCAGAGCATTTTCTTGAGAGCCTACAAACACTATCTTCCTTAAGGCCTGAGGTAACCTGGGCATATTTTAAAAGATGTTATTAGAGGTCGGATAGCTAGAAAGGAGACTTTAATTTAGTTACTCAAAGGAGTAAAAAAAAAAAAAGCACATGAAGAAATAATTTGTCTCTGTAATACTTTTATCTTATGCTTGTTAGGAGCTTCCAGTGATGGTGCTGATGCCCAGCTTTGGGTAAAAACTCTTTGGTGTGGCCTTCCAAAAGGGCTTATCTTTATGTTTGACTGCATGAGTTGGCCTCCTCAGTTTGCTGTGTATATTAAATTGTGTAATCATTTGTTATAAATCGGTCTGCTATGCTCCAGACTTTAAAATACAACCTTACTAATTGCTGCCCCATAGGAAGGAGTGTATTGTTTTACTTTCTTTGTGATATCTGACTGCTGAAGATTGAGATTTTTGTAATGTTGTTTACTTACTGTTTTGGGTCAGAGAAAGGAAGGAACAAGGCAAATGCAGATATACTTAATTAGCAGCTGATTATTCAAGCATGTGATCTTAAGTGTTGTGATGTATTTACTTACATAATGGCTATGATAGGTGCTGAGCAATAGATCATTGCCGATTTTATGGTTGTGTCCTAGTTTTTAAAGACAAAATGTAGGAAAAAAGATGACTTAATATGGCTTATATCACATTTTATGAATGTTTTATGAATTTTTTTTGTGAAATCTGGCTAGTTCTTCTGTGTTTGCTGTATTTTTTTTTGTTTTGTTTTTTCTTGTTTCTTTCTCCCATGATTAATAATAAATACTTTTTGGATCTGCTTGTACCTATTCTGCTTTTACTTCTATCTGATTGACTCTATTCAGGGCAAGTTTTCTCCTAAACAGAAAGATTTCTAGGTGTATGTTGTTATCAAAAGAATTACTGACTTTGTTTCTTTTCCTGGCAGCAGCACTTCAGTTTAGTTGAAGGAGCTATCTTTCTCTTTTTGTTTGTGGTTTCTTTAAGTAAGTTAAACTAAAAGGCTTTGGATTGGCAGGCAATTTAGTTTTGAGTTTTAGTACAAAAAAGTTCTTTGACTTCTGTTTCTGTGTTCTATGACTTCTTATGAAACAGAAAATGTGTCATCATAAAGCTAACCCTCAGCTTTTCTTATTTTTTATCTCTGTTGAAAATAGCTCTAAAGCTTCTTTCTCTATCTTGTTCTTCTTTGTGTTGTCTGCATTTTATTTACAGAGCAGTTTAAAAGTGTTCAAACTGGGCAGCTGTTAAGAGCTGGTACTTGGAATTGCAGCAAAGTAAGTGTTGTGAGCAAAGAGCAGGCACTACGTCAGCATTACGTAACTATGTGCCGTGGGCATGTGTGATTTGTATTGCTTTCTGGCCCTCCTGTTTTGTTTATCTTCGTAGGGCAAAAAGACAAATAATTGATGGGTAAGAATTTGTCATGCTTCCCTGCAGGAGTATGACATTAGAAGTAAATTAGCCAACCTTTGTTGCTTTACTTCCTTTTTTCTTTTCCTTAGTCACTTGAATGATTGCATTCCTGTTGGTGAATGTGTCTTAAATTTTACAGATGACATTCCTTGCAGGTATAAGTCAGTTCAGCTGTATCATTTACTTATTGTTGTATTTTTTCTATTTCTTTACTTGTTCTGCTCTTTGTTGGATAAGACATCAAATTTAGGCAAATTATAATAAAATTCTTCAGTAATCATTCTCCTGTTTGTTTTTTACCTTCTAGTTCTTTGTCATCTGACTTTAATAGCATTACTACTTATGTGAAATGTCAGCTTCTAGTCTAGCCTGTTTGCAGAAAAAGTGATTGGAATGATGCTTTGTGAATCTGTACTGAAACAAAGACGAGGAAATGCAGCTGTTCTCTGCAGCAGATAAAACTGAGAGAGCAGCTAAGCATTAAAGCTCGAGATTGGCTTTTTTACTTAGAAATGTGGCTTTCCAGATAATTGAGTCATGAGGGAAGACTTCACATGCATGTGTGTGATTTAGGCACAGAAATTGTATTGTAGGCTGCAGGACTTACAAGCAGTACTGCTCATCAATTATAATAACCAGTCTTTCTTGATTAAAGTTTTGGGTAACCAGTTTGGGGTCAGGTAGTCTTGAGTCTTTGACTTAGGGCTTGGTCAGAGCTAAATAGGTAAACAGTAAAATGGGAAGGTAACAAACCGATTTGGGTGGAGCCAAAGGCAGCTCTCCACAGGGATGTCAATTCAGCTGTTACTGAGCTTGCCATGCCATTGGAGCACTTGGTTTTGGTGGGGTTTGTAAGTGATGGATGAGGCAAGATTCTGATGGCAGCCTGCTGTTGTACGGCACTATGCAGGGATAAAGCAATTGTGGCTTTTAAAAGGATTGTTAGTCTTTTATAAGTTGTGTGTGCTTATAGAAATGGGGCCAAGAGATGAAAATTGGTTCTGTTATCACTATAGCAAAACACAAACTCAGATAAGGCTTTTCTGTATCTATTACCCCCATTGTCATTGACTCTTTACTCTCCCAATGTTACTTGGTTAAAAATCTTGAACAAAGTCAAGTTGTCTTTGTGATGCTCGTGAAAGTCAACCTGCACAAGAAATGTGAACAAAGAAAAATCTCTTCCTTCTTTCTTTTCCAGGGCTTGAGCCTAATAATCATTGGCAAATAAACCCCCAAATGTAGGTAATTCTAGGGCTTTGATGTAGGAGCACTAGCTTATATCTATATATCTACTGTATTTTCTACAGTATTTATTGTCTTAGAAAAACTTTTATGTGATTGGTGTTAGAGCTTCAGCTAGCTTAGGGAAATTCTGTTGTTTTCCACAGATACAGGATGATGTCATAACTGGAAGATAAAATTCTGCATCTGGAGGACTAAGTTTATAATATTGAACAATACTGAGGAAAGGTGCATTAACTGATAAGTGTTAGAGTTGTTGGCTTGTGACAGTTGCAGAGATATTTTTAGTGATAGGACTCTCAATCATAAGAACATACCATTTTTCATTGCACTGATTTTTTTTTTGCACATGAAACACCTAGTTTAGACTTTTAATGGCTTAGAAAACCAAATGAGGATCTCCTGAAATGAGGTAAATGATGCCTTCAGACATCTGTCCTTGCATCTTAGTTGTTTTTTGGACTGTAATATTAGCCATTTAAATTTTTAAATTTATTTTTGTAGCAGTTTCCTGTTACAAATTTCTCTATTAAACAGTAGTTTCTTTCTTGAAGGAATAGCTTTAATATTTTGGTAAACATTTTTTCGCTATTTTTTAATGAAAAATCCTACTACAATCAGAAAAATTATAACTGTTGAGACCTCTACAGATACAGTAGGGATGCATTTAATACTTAAAGGAATAAATTTTATTTTTTTTACTTTTTAGTTAAATTTCTAAGTACTTTCTCATTTTATATGAACAGAGAAATAAATCTCTGTATGTTGCTCCTAAGTAAAGGTGTTGAGGTACTGGACAGGTATAATATTTTGTATAAATTTAAAGCAGGGTTGTTTAACTGTGTATTGCCATTACTGTCTGATTTTTTTAATCTCTTGGAGGGCCACAGACATAATACCCTGCTCTGCAGCTGATTCATAGGAGGAAACCCTGGCTTACTGGTACCCCAGGAATATCAGTGGCTTCAGTAACTTTCTGGGTTTTCATGTGGGCAGTTTCTTTTCTTTTTTGGTGGGGACACAGAATGACCTAAGCAATTTTGCACACAAATTGGCTGTTTCGTAAGTTTTACCTTAATGAGCAAAAATAAAAGATTAAAAGCAGCAAAATGTACCTGAGTTGCTCCACTCAGGTTTTTCACCAAAGGTTTTGGTAGGCTGCAATCTAAGGTTGGACCTATGCAAAGGTAGTACAGGAGGAGAGGTTGTGAACAGGACTGGCCTTTCTAGTGGCAGTGAGATCTTGGTGTGACTGAGCCTATCTTGTGAAACTGGGGGATTTTTATGTTCTTGAAAGATGCATGAAGCCTGAAGAAAGGATGTACCTGATCTGTGCAGTGACATGAAGTCACATAATGTAAAAAGGCAGCTTCAGGCTGTGGCATGCTTGTGACATCTAGTAAGTGTTCTAATCCTATTAGGAAAGTTCAGTAACATGAATAAAATTACTTCAAAAAGCAGGGTTTTGAGCAGGAGTCAGCTGTATTGTGGCCAAACTAGATAGTCTTTCCGTAATACTTTAAAAAGTAGAAACTGTAAGCCTTCTCTCAGCTTGTTTGTATCTGAAAGATGTGTAGGGACAACATCAGGGCAGTCTCAGAAATCAAGCACTGCATTAGTACAAAATGTTAGTAGTAGTCTTCTAGATGGGGAAAATGAGTTACTTTTGACATATGGCTAATTACTGGCATATTTTGAAATTCTCTTCCCTGTGACAGTGTTGACAAAATAAGGAAGATGTGGCAACCAATAATGTCGTCACACCTAACTTTGTGGGACTTCAGTGTTCAATTTACAGTCACAGATTTCAGTATTTTCTAAAGTTTCATAGCCTCAAATCTCCATCTAGATTTCCAGCTGTTTTGAAAGGGGGAATGAAAATATACCAGTACTCTCAAATTAGGGAGGCCGTTTTCAAATGAAGAAGAAAGGCAATCCTGAGAGATTGAGTAAAAAAAGAATAAAAAAAATTAAAAAACCGGCAACTTAGGAAGTTGGAGAGACACTGCCAACTTTTCCTACTGAAACTGAACTGCTGCAGAGCCAAGACTGTGGGTTTCAGCTGCCTCAGGCTTAGGTCTCCCACTTCCTGGGCAAGTACTGTCACAAGTAGCTGATTTTAGTAAATGGGGCACCCCCTTCACCAGCTGTGTTTTTTAATGAGAATGACTAACTTTTTCTGGTTTGTACTTAAGTGTTGTCAGGCACAGCCTGCACTCAGAGCATGTCTGATTTACAGTGAAAGTGAAAAACATATTTCCATTTTAACGTATAACTGTTTATTCCATTTAAGTATTGTTTCCATTATCATAGGCTAAGATTAGCCTAAAACTGAGATAGTCTTACTCCTCAACCACTCCATAGCCAAAACGTTAGATACTGAGTCATGCCCCCCAACCTCATCCATGGTTGTGCTTCCAGCTGTGTTTGGAATGCACAGAAAAATTACAAAAAAGTCCTCTGAACTTTGAGTGGTATAGACAGAATAATATCTTCAATAAGCTGTGTATTGCTTTATTTTTCTTTATAAACCTATCTTTCTTTCTCTTTAGTTACTAGGTGCTTGGCAGAGATTTGTCACCTTCTTACTTGTAAAATGTGGATTTCCTCTAAAAAATGTAAAAAAAGTTGGTCTCCTCACTCTTGCAGGGTAACAACATATTCACAAACATGGTTTGTCCATTTTAGCTTTGAACAATATTTTACCTGTTGAAAGTAGTCCTATAAATGTTCACTGATTGCTCTTGTAGGGGAGGTCAGGATCATGTCCTTGGTAAAGATATATATGTAGACTGAGCTATTGAACATGCTTTTGCTCTTCCCTGATTAATCTGGAAAGGTTATTGAAAAGAGGATACTTACAGGAGCAGTTGTTTCCTTCCTGCAGGAAAGAAGTTTAGGGTTCTTTTGAAGTGGTGCAAACTCGTGGTTAAACATTGCTTTGGTAATGGTTAGTGTAATTAACACTTGTCATCTTTGAGGAATAAGTGATGCCTTTGATAAAACATG
This sequence comes from Toxostoma redivivum, assembly GCA_013397375.1. Classification (NCBI taxonomy): domain Eukaryota; kingdom Metazoa; phylum Chordata; class Aves; order Passeriformes; family Mimidae; genus Toxostoma; species Toxostoma redivivum. Next base: position 432,679 of record VXBI01003133.1, read on the forward strand.
AAACAATTGAGATAGAGGTCTTGGGTTATACTGAGGCCTGTTGTCCATTTTGATCGTGGTACTTATGAATCAATTGTCATATCTTGAAATTTAACAGAAACAGTCCTTAAGGTATTTTTCAAGGAATATACTGAAGCATTAAGGCTCTTAATTTAATCTCCAGAGTTGTGGTCATAAAATTGACTTGCATCAAATACATGGAATAAATGGTTAGAAAAAAGACTTGCACAAGCTGTCTGCTCTTTAAAATCCATTCCAAATTCTAGCATGAGTGCATAATTCAGATAAAGGAGCTGGCTACTAAAGCCCTGCAGTGATGGGCCGCAGCTGATGTTGAGTGGTGTGGCTTATGTTTCTTGTGTGCCTCAATATATACTTTTTTCCTCCTGAGAATACTTTCTATGATTTAGTGACGGCATTGGTTTGGGTATGTTCTGTCTTCCAAAAAGGTGAACTTCCTGGACTGCTGCTTTTTTGTTTTGTTTAGCTGCCTTATAATCAACCAGCCTGCTGGCAAATGCCTGCTTTCAAGTGTGTGCATCATCTCAGTGGGAATTGAGAGGTCCTGAGAATTGTCCCTTGTGCCACATATTTTGTAGGACTGCTTCAAAATGCTCAGCACTCTTTAACAGTAGCATTGAAAAAATTCCGAACTGCCTATTGAGACCTAAACATGCCTTTTTGTAAAGGAAGGACCTTGAATGTGTTTAAGTGTTGTGTGAGCTGCAAATCAAAATGAAAATCTGTTCTTGCGATTCACAATAAACTCAACTACTCCATTTCCAGTTACTAAGAAAATGGGTTATACTGAAAAAATCAAGCATGACTGACCCACTAATAAGAATAGAATCTGTTCTTATTGATTAATAGTGTCCTCTGATTTATATTTTATTTAATGATTTCATTTTGGGCTACTGAGTGATATTGTTGAGTAGTACTGTTCTGCTAGGGGAGCTTTATTTAAGCACACATGCAATAAAATTCCTGGGTTGTCAATAAACTTGAGGCTTTTTCAAGTTTTTCATAGTTTTTCTGAAGAATTTTCAATGACACGCACACATGATACAGGAGACACAAACTTGAGTCTTTTTTTCCTACTTCTTTCAAATCAGGGTTAAACTGTAGGTTACTTCTGCAGTTCAGTTTCCATAATATATTTCCAGGAAGAAGCTCTTCTTCATCCTTCATCTTTGTTATTCCCTTGTAAAATAAATTTATCATTTTAGAGTCCTACTGCATTGTCTTTAAGAAGTTTTTGTGCTTGAATTTTCCCATTGTACTTTAACTGAAATATGTATAACATTTAGAGTAATACTCAGCTTTTTCAACCAACATTGAATTTTGCAGCCCAAATGAATGTAGGCCAACACGGAAACTGGAATTAATTGTTGAATATTGAGTTTGCTCTGATGACATCCTAATTTTACAGGCTTTCCTGTTCCCTCTACTTTTGTAGTTTACATGTTATGTGTGTTCTATGTGACTTAAGAGTGTCCATGATCTGCTTTCTATACTGATTCAATAAAGCTGCTTCTGAGTAAAGACATGGCATGTGACTGGTGGTTTGCTGACGCTGTTGGTTGGTGGCAGCTGCCAACAAAACTTGATGCAACCTTGTCTATCATTAGGGAATACTGTGAGAATGAACAGGAAGTATCATTGTATGAAACACAGGACCTGCCCATGTGTTGGGTACTGTCCACAGTTTTGGTTGCTCACAAGGGGAGCTACAGCAATGAAGGGGAAATGGACTTCCTAATACTGGTCTGAAATAGGTGGTGTGAGTTGGAAGTGACCAACACTTACAGAGGCAGTCGGTAAAGCAGTCGTGAAGCTGTTATTCACCAAATTGCGCAATATTAAAATTGTAGAGTGCTCACTGAGGTTTGATTTAGAAAAGAAAGCACACAAGGAGAAGCAAACGTAGGCAGTTCGTCAGTACACAAGATTATGCAGGCAGATTATATCAGCAGATTCAAGAAAACAAACTCACATGCATCAAATCTGAAACAGATGCCAGTGAAATAGGCAGAGATGTACATTTTACCAGCTATAATGGAACTGCCATGCATATTGAGGAGTCTGAGGAAAATGGATGTCCAAGAAGTGATTACGACTCAGGTGCTGATGATTGTGTTGGAGGCAGAACACGCCCTTTGACATCTGGTCTTGCTTCTGTTTTGTTACTGAGTTTCTTCTATCTAGAAAGTGTTCAAGGAGGAAAACCTAATTTCATACTTTGTTTAGAGTATTTAAACCAGTTCCTCAAGCTGTTCTCAAGTTACTATTTGACAAATAGAAGGCTACATGATAGGTGATAATGTTTTTAGTAACTTCTACATTCTGGAGTAGATCAGAGTTGCAATGCCTCCTTGCGTACAAAGCTTTCGAGTAAGCTTTTAGCAGTGTTTTTTTCCTAGAATTTTTTTTATATTCTTATGAAGATTTGTAAAGCTATTGTTGTTATCAGTATCTAGAGACATGCATCATTTTTTGTTGGCAAATTTCTCTATTAATTCCTATAACTATGCAATAGGAAGAACCCTAGGAAACAATGTCCAATTTATAATTTTACAATAAATATGAAGCATGTATTTGTTTGGATCATAATTCCAGTATTCAAAATTATTGTGGTATAATTCTTTAGTATACAAGAAACCTTGAAGAAGAGGGAAAAAGAAATGGATACACTTTGAAGAATAAGACCATACTTCTAGTATCATTAGTCTTAGAACATTTACTTTTCCAGAAGAGTTCACACATTCACACCAGATAGGTTCTCATATTCACTAATACCTCTACTTTTACTGTTAATGGGCAGGATTGGAAGGAATGCATCTCAATAGAAGCCGTAGGAAATGAATGCAGATGTGTATGTTGTGCTACTAAATGTGTATTTAATTGGTTAAATCTGAATTATAATCCATGTAAAATGAAAGAACATGTAAAATGTTCTATGTGAGGTAGTTGGGATGGACAGACATATCTATGTAGATCTATCTACATGCACATTATAATGTTTTTATTCTCGTTTCCTTTATGAAGTTCTGATCACCATTGTTTTTCTTGGTTTGTGTTTTTTTTCAAATCAGATTTATAAGATTCTTTTAAAAAACATTGAAAAATTCAATAGCCTACAGATCCCTAGTTAAAAGAACTAAGATAATTTAAATATCACTTAAATGCTTTTGAAACACTTTCACTTGCTACAGATTATTTTTGTACAAGGAAATTCACTGTGGTAGAAAAGCCATTTTTTTGGTAACTTATTTCTCAACAACAATCAGTATAAATCTTTGGATTCTTTTCAGTTGAAGTTTGCCTCCAGAGGTTCTGGGTTTCCATGGTATCTAATCCCTGTTTAACAGGCACACTTGGTATTTCTACACAGCTGTGGAATGGCAGCAATGGACTGCTGTTTAGCTTTCCTGCTTCTAGTGCAGATTTTACACCTTTGACCTTCTGACATATTAACTACTGTTGAAAACTTTCTGCAGAGATGCCTCATGTAAAAAGAAAAAAAAAACAACAAACCAACCCACTTCGTTATCATGAAGGGATATTGCTAGATCTGGGTGTTGGATAGTTGATGCTTGCCAAGTGATGGGATGGTGAGGAAAAGAAAATGATGTGCATCTGTTCTGTGCAGTCAGGAATTCTAATCAGATTTGATCACTTAGTTTTGAATACATAGAAGTAAAAAGTAGCTGAAAATTTATATACTTCTGCATTTTACTGGAATGCCTTATAAACTTAATTGCTTTGTAGTTCAGTGTTTATTAGTCTGAAGGTTCACCAGTCTTTAGAGGATGGTGTTTCTCTGGAGTGCTGTGGCCAGAACTATATTGTACCAGAACGTGCATGCATTTGGTGGAGAACTGGAAATAGTTGCCTTCCTGCTAGCTGCTCTGGATTGGTTCATAGGAGATTGGTGTTAAAACACACATATGAAGAAAAAGGCATGTTGTAAACTACTTTATTTGTGGGGGATAAAAAACTGATACTGAGGAGAAAGCTAGTAAGTTAAAATACAGTGTAGTTTGGCATATTTTCTCAAGAATCTTTGTGTTCTGGAAAATTGTGAAATATTTCTTTCAAAAAACTGTTGTAGATGTGGGGGTTTTTTTTCCAAATAAGCAAGAAAATGAAAATGTTTATTTTGCAAAAAGATTTATTTAGCTCTTCTGCTCTTAAAATTATTCTCTAAGTGTAATTACAGATCATTGGTTTTAGTTTTGATTTTTCAGTGGTTACTAGTGACCTAAATCAGAGCTGATTGATCTTAGCACTCGCCTTGAGCAAGTTTGCCGATGACACCAAGCTGTATGGTGTGGTTGACATGCTGGAGGGAAGGGATGCCACCTAGAAGGACCTTGACAGGCTTGAGAGGTGGGTGAGTGCAAACATCATGAATTTCAACAAGGGCCAGTGTATAAAGTCCTGTGCCTGGGATACGGCAATCCCAAACACAAACACAGGCTGGAAAATGAACAGATGGAGAGCAGCCTTGTCCAGAAGGGCTTGGGAGTGGTGGTGGGTGAGAGGCTGGACATGACCCAGCCATGGGCACTCCCAGCCCAGAAACCAAACGTGTCCTGGGCTGCATCCAAAGCAGCGTGGGCAGCAGGGGAGGGAGGAGATTCTGCCCCTCTGCTCTGCTCTGTGAGACCCCACCTGGAGGGCTGCATCCAGCTCTGGGGTCCCAGCACAGGAAAGACATGGACCTGCTGGAGCGAGTCCAGAGGTGTGGCACCGGCATGATGAGAGGGATGGAGCACCTCTCCTATGAGGAAAGGCTGAGAGAACTGGGATTGTACAGCCTAGAGAAGGCTCCATGAAGCCCTTATGGCAGCCTTCCAGTGCCTAAAGGGGCTGTGCAAGAAAGCCAGGGAGTCATCTTAGAAGGACATGCAGTGATAGAACACTATCAAGGGAGAATGGCTTAAAACTGGAGGAGGGTAGTTGTGTATTAGATATAGGAAGAAATTGTTTCCTGTGAAGGGTGTGAGGCACTGGTACATGTGCAGAGAAGCTATGAGCATCCCATTGGCCAGGCTGGAGAGGGCTTTGAGCAACCTGGTCTAGTGGAAGGTGTCCTTGTCCATGGTAGGAAGATTGGAACACTGTTATCTTTAAGCTCCCTTCCAACACAGACCATTCTGTGATTCTCTTCATGGAGATTATGGTTTAATGATATAGGTTTTATGTGTTTTTCTAAAAATAAAAAATAATAACTGATAGTATGAGCTGCTGATACTATTAGATGGCATTCAGAAAAAATCATGAGTTGTTTTTCTAAGAGGTTCAGAATCATATTTTGTTTCAAGGTCTTTTTTTTTTTTTTTTGCCTTGAAAATCCCAAGATTAAGATTTTGCTATTTACAGATAAATAAATATTATTTTTAGACTAGTAAAGCTGAAAAGTGGAGTGTGTGGTTACAAAACAAGCAGTGATTTGCAGTCTTTATTTATTGAAGTGAAGTTATTTTTATGTAGCAAGAGATCTCTGCTTTCATGCTTCATTTGTAGAGAGCAGTCTATTTCAGACTACAAATCTCTACCAGTAGGCAAGTGTAAAAGGACTTGAATTTTTCAGCAAATGAAAGCATCAGGTGATACACAGATGTGAAAAGCTGTCTGTTAGCTTTTTGAAGAGAATAGATTTTTTTTTAACCCACTGTTTGGTGCACCTCTCATACTTACAATGTTATGATATCTCTGGAATAAATATGTGAGTATCAGTATGGAAGATGTCATGAATCTAATGCAGAAATGTCAGAGTTCTTTTTGTGCACTGCACTGGCAATCTTGAGTCTGCCATGCCTTTCCTTCCAATGCTAGAAGCTGCAATAAAAGGATATTTTTGGTTGACCTTTTATCATAAGCTGAATAATTGATAATAGAAGACCAAAGTACTACTACCAAGTGAAAAAGATAAATCTCAGTTGCCAAGAGTGTTGCTTTTTGTGAAGAAAGTGTATCAATGGACTGTTATGCATACATAGGTTGAACTTTCATGATCTACTCAGTTGTCTCCACAGTTTTACTTGAAGCAAAGTATTAGGTCCAACATAATGGAATTTCTGTGTATTGTATTAGTTTTGATACAGTTTGGAATAAACCATAAACTCATCAGTTTAAGGTCAAAACTAGAAGAATAATGCTTCTTCAAAAATGTAATTTCATTTGAAAGGTAGAAAGAAGGGCATGTTAAAAGTGCTTTTTAATTTATGATTGCTAATGAGAATTTTGTGTAGCTCTGTAGTGCCCCAGACAGAACCATCACTGCTAAAATTTACTTAAAAGTCACAATTTCACAAGATGAGCTTGTGAATAATAAAGGCATTAAAAGAAACAGGACAAGAAAGCTCGCTAATTGTTTGGGGTTTTGTTTTGTTTTTAACTTGTATGACAGTATCCTCTGCATAATTTTGTGCTACACTAAAGAAACTATGTAAGCAGCATGAAAAAAAACATGTTTATAAAAAAAAAATTTTAAAATGTGCAATATGCTGCTGAAGTTAATTGTGTTGCAATAATTTTATAATGTATTGGTTTCCATAAATCATATTTTATGAAAGGAGTAAAGAGCAGCTTTTGAAATGTAAAATGGGGTAACAGAAATTGAGTGGTTTTTGTACACTATGACTAGAATTAGCATGTGCTACTTCAATGCACTTTATCAGAGAGCATAATTCTAATCTTATGAATTTTTGGTACAGGTGATTACAGACATCTTGTTATATCCTTTTCCCCTGATTTTTTTTTAATGGCATAGTTGAATAACTTGCTTATATTGCCACTCTTGTGCAATCAGTTCATCAGAAATGAAACCAACTCCATTCAGCCGGAAAATCAAACATCGGTAGGTCAAATGAAGTTACTATCTGCAGATAGATAAAAAGTGTTAAGTAGAGAATGGGATCTTCCACTTTTAGTTTTTATTTTGATAAGCCTGAACATTTAAAGTATCTTTATCCCTCCCCTCAGTAAAAACTTCTGTTCTAAGCACTTTCTCGTGGATCATGTTTCTTTGTAAGCTGTCAGCTGATTTCAGATATTGCATCTGATTACTTTGGAAACAATTATACAAAATAATAGACTTAAGGAAATCAATTGTGGAAGGAATAATTGTGTACATTGTATAAGAATAATTTCTTTTTAAAATAAATTATTAATGTAGAAGTAAAAAATAAAGATAACTGTATTTTATACAACATTTTGGTGCTGAGAGGTCTGGCATTGATTTTAACTTCTGAAATGAAATAGTGAATCACTGTTTTGTAGCTCTTTTCTGGAAATGAAACTGAAGACAGTATAGGGTAAAAATCATATGAAGGAAACTATTGTGGTGTTGTCCTGTTCTGTTCACCTTTTTGTTGTTATCATGAGACTGAGTCATTGTTGGCAGAACATCCATTGCTCCTCAATTGATATTTGAATTTTACCTGTCCTATCACAAATACGTTTTGAGAATATGAGCCTGTAATGTACTGTAGTTTGAGGGCTGCAAAAGCAGGGATTGAAATACTATCATGAACAGTTTAAGAGTAATGTGTCTAATAGCAAAGTAATCACCTTTTATTTTAATAGTGAAACTCCATATAGTCAGCCAAATACCCCAAATACAGACTAAAACACAAAGAAAAAGATTTCAGTGTCACCCACTTTTAAAATGTGAGGGAGGGAATAGGAGAAGGTACTAATTTACAGTTGTCTGTGGTTTAATAGGTCTTGGTAATTGTTTTGACCATAATCTTGACAAAAGCAGTATTTGATAGTATTGCCTACTATCAAATAATGGTTCATTGGAGGCTTGGGAGGGGCTGAGATGATGAACTGTGATTTCTCCTTAGTCCTTTAATTAAACATTGGGTGAAACATTCTTACTATTGGAAAAAGAAAATCTTGGATACTATTTATATACTTTCAATGCTAAATGCTGCTTCAGGTGACATTTAAGTACATAGCATAAGTAATGCCTTGAAACAGACATTTTCTGTTCCTTTCTGGATGTTTTTTAGCTTGGTTTCTATGGCAATGAAGCCTATGAAGAGTGTCAGGCCTCTTCTTCCCCTGTCTCTAAAAATAACTTCTAAATTTACCACCAGTAGGAGCCAAAATTAAATGTGAAGAGGGAGGCTCAAAGGTAGTGAGATTCCTACTGGTTTCAAGCAAGCTGGTGACTCCAGCGAGGAGAGCCAGTGCTCTGCGAAGACAAGGCAGAGTTGCTACATGACAAAATGATATAACCACCGCTGTATACCCTACTGATTTCCAGTTTACTGGAAAAAATTTCCAGTTTACTGGGGCAAGTTCTGCTATAGTTAGGGGGGTTTTGTTTTGTTTTGTTTTGTTTTTTTAACACAGCGAAGTAGTCCTCCAAAAGGAGCTGAAGTTACTACCTTGAGGTTCTGAAATATAAGTCTTACAAAATAAAGGCACTTTGAGTGGCACTAAGGGGTATAACAGGTCTCTATAGTAGGGAACCCTTAGGATGGAATTTCTCCATTTCCTAATTACAGTTGCTATAATCATTGAAAGACTCATTAGCTTTGTCTTTGAAGGCAAGAAGTCTCATGTACATGTTCTTCTCTGATCTTCATGCTAACTCCATCATCTACTAAATTACTCCACTGTTAGTATATTACAGATGATTTGGAATAAAACAGCTTTCAAGAAAATGTGTAGAAGATGTAAAGTTATATTTCTGGGAAATGGCAAGTTTTTTGTTTTGTTTTTTTAAGGGGTGATATGCTCTTTGACCAATGATACGCTTGTGGATCTCAGTATCTTCAGAATAGTGACAGCATTTACTATGGTGTGTTAGGGAAAAAAAGTTGTAGTGATTGAAGAGAAGGAGGGCAGGCAAGGAAGAATGGAAGTAGCAGAGATCTATTTAAGTTTGCCTTACTTTTTCCCCTGCCCAAAGACCAGGTTGTTTTGGTGGGGTAGTCAGAACTACACACATCCCAAATAAGGGTGAGTGTACCAGCCATTAGTGTAAGAACTATACCAGTAGAGTTTTGTTCTTTATACCTTAGTTAATCAAATTAGTTTTATTTAAGAATGGGCTTTTTGGCTCTATCCATTGCAATACTAGATTTTTCTTGTGAATTATTGTACTTAATTTAAAACCATAATGCTTGTAGCTCTCAGCTTGCTTTTCTGATCTGATCGACCTTTTTAGAGTTGAGTGGTTTGTATTCTCACTTCCTTTCTGTATCCCAGAATATATTAGATTATTTTGAAGTACTTTTGTTTTCTTTGGATTTAACTACTTGAAATGGCTAAAAATATTTCTTGTATTACTGCTACTTCTGGATCACTGATTAGGCATTAAATGACCTGGTTTCTCAGGACCCAGAAACCCTCAAAAACACCTATCATTTCTATTGAAGGTGACCTCTGAGCTTCAGGAAACATATTTTTTCCCATATTTTCAGTAATGTGAAGGTGCCTGAGCACTGAAACAGGTTTTCCGCATAGCCCACGTAGTCTTTATCCTTGAAGGTATTCAAAAGGTGTCTGGTTGTGGTCTCACACATCCACCTGTAGGTGCCTCTCCTTGAGCAGAGAGGTTGAACTAGATGGGCTCAGAGGTCCCTTTCAACCTCAACCATTCTGTGAACTTTGATAAAATCTGCATATTAAAACAATTTAGGTGTGAGTGTTACTCTACTTAATAAGAAATTTAATGCCTTCTTCTCAGAAGGCACTTTTTCCAGTAGTCTGTGCTTTGCCTAATAGGAAATAATTGTAGTTATATGCTTAATATTTGTTGCTGAAGTAATATTTTGCTGTAGAGTATTTATAAAAAGTACCAATTTGAGGTTACAGAATTCCTATTTTAGATGTGTTTATTTAATCTTATTTTTTTGGTCTAGGCGTTACATGTCATGCTTCAGTTGTTGCCTTCTAGGCATTTTATCTTGTAGTTCACACTACTGGAAACCAGCACTTTTTAAATTTTAGTAGTCTTTCCTTTTACAAGCTTGATACATTCTAAAAACTATCAAGTTAGCTAAAATAATCAAAAATGTCTTCTCTAAGAAAAAATATTAACTGCTGAATCTGAATGCCACAATTTTAATCAATATTCTTCCTTATACAATTCTTATTTCTGTATATGCTTTACTGGACATGTCTTTTTAAAGCTATATCTTAATCAAGAAAAAAAAAAAACAACCAGCAACTTTGAAGTATTGTAGGGAAAGGATTGTTTCCAGAGTGTAAAGAAACGCAGAATATTTTGAGAAGTCTTAGAATTTGCATGGAGAAGCTCTTTGACAAGATGAAAGAGAATGAAAGTCCCAGTTACAGAAGTAGAAAGTGTCTTAATTATTTTTCTTCTAGATAAATACAATAAAGAATAGTATTTCTCACCTGATGAGTTTTAAAATAGGTTGATATGTTTTATGCCTGTACATAAGAAGAAAAATATAATGTTATTAAAATATTCACATAGTAGTATTTTGCCACATAGTAAACATAGAAAGCTCCAGATTTTTAAGACTCGCTGAAAATCCCTGAGAAGAAAACCATTCCTGGGGAAAAAAAAAAGGCAAGGCAGTTAAGATAATCTTTAGGTGATTGCTTCAGAGAGTTTAGCTGGAATACTTAAAGTGGTCACATGCAGTTTTGTAAATAATTTGTTTTGTTGATGAGACTAATCTTGTCTCTCTTTGAACATGTCTCTGCAAGTGTTAGGTTGTCATGGGAAATATTCCATGAATACCTCTGAAATGTGTGTGTTTTTCTCCTAAGCTTCACAATGAGGATGACCCCCCAGAATCTTCAGCAGCTGAGCAGCCTTCGACGTCTGCAGAGACTCCGCAGCTTCCGCAGACAGCAGCCTTACCTGAGGCAGATACTTCCCCTCCTCCTTACTGTAGCATAGCTGTGGAAGCAGCTGCAACCTCAGGTATTTTTTTCAAATAGCAGCTTGTTAGGGATGAGCCTGTATGAATCAGCCCTTGGTTCAAAGTGGTCTGATGCTGCCATGTATTTTTTTTTTCCATGCACACAATTGCAGTAAAAAGCTGTCCTTTGATGTGCAGCCCTTCGGTTTGTTCAGAAGAAGCACACTTGTAAATGACGTTGATTGTTGCAAATTGGCAGACTAAATGGATGTTCATTAATTAGTTAAATAGGTTTTATTTAAGTCTGCTTATATTTCATTTCCACATTTCATCTACATTTTTGAATAGTGCTCCATTATTAGACCTCATTAGCAATTTTCATTGCGTCTTTATAAAAAAACTCTTCAGACTTCTTTAGTGTGTTACATGATTTGGTAAAAATATTGCCATGAAAAGGTTAATTTTGCTTTAAAGGCTCTTGATAAAACTTCTCATGAAAAATTAGTAATGTGTCTCTTTACCCATTTATTCACTGCTCCCTTTCTTAGCAAGTTGTGACTTGGGGATATTGGAGACTTAACAGCAGGCAACATTGAAGCTCCTGTTTAAGTAAAGTTACATGGATTTGTGCCTCCCATGTGCCAAATAAATATTTTAGGAGTAACGGCCAACCTGATTTTTTTAATGTTTCTTAAAAGAACAGTTTCCTGTCCCTGTTCTTTGAGACAGTGTTTGCAAGTATAATACATAGCTGTGTGGAATTATCCCTATATATAACATCCTTGTGTTGGTGTGCTGACAAATCTGTTTGCCATGTGACCTGTGCTGACAAAACCTTTACCACATAAACAGCCTTTTAACGAGCTACTGCTGGCTGTAGGAGGACTTTCAAGGCATATTTTAAGTACTTTAATTAATATTGTTAATAATTCTATTCTATATGGCAATGTCTTACTGTTACAACACAGAACAATGAAGTCTGTGGTCCATTTTGATGGAAGGAACAACTTTTTAAAAAATGTGTTGAAATTGAAATCTTGGAAAAACTGATTTTCAGAGAGCAACTGGAGTTGGCAACAAGGCTAAACTAATAAGAATACAGCATGGCTATTACTGGACCGAAGTAACAGATTGATACTGATATTTATAACCTTTTTTTTTTTTTAAAAGTTTTTGTGTGTATATCTTTTGTATGATTGGATAAAAAGCATTTGGTTGGAATGCTGGGGGATATAACTAACCAAATATGATTTTTTTTCTTCGTAAATTTGTTGACTCCTTGTCACCATGTTAAGGTTTCTGCCTTGGGAAGCAGCTCAAAGTACCATCAAGCTGTTAAAAGTTTTTCTTTTAAAAATATTTATAAGAACTTAAAAATGCACATAGCCTCAGTTTCAGCCCCTGTAAAAAGTATACTTTAAAGGTAAATAATTATGTGCATGCAAAAGTTAATATTTCTGACATATTTCTGGTTTAAAAATGAATAACTTCTTTATTTTGAACAGACACACACAATGAGTTTTATCCTGTACCACCTCCATACAGTGTAGCTACCTCTCTTCCTACGTACGATGAAGCAGAGAAGGCCAAAGCTGCAGCCATGGCAGCTGCTGCAGCTGAAGTTGCCCAGCGAGTAAGTGATACACTTCCTGCTGTATTTCAGTTTTGTGAAATGTGTTAGGCTAATTATTTATGACAATTGGGCCCATATTATGACCCATTGCTATAATAATGGTGGGTTGATGATTTAATTACTTGGGAGTTTACATTTATATAGATAATGTAAGTTGATTGTGAGTACTATAAAAAGCACATAATATTCAATCTTTTGAAAGACATAGCTGTCTAAAACAGCTTTAAAAGCCAAATTTTGCAGTGTTTTAATAGTTTATCCAGTATTTTGTCAACTTTTAATTAGGCATCTCCCTACTAATGTTACTTTGTAGAGTTATCACTAATGTGTACTGTTTTGGATATAAAACCAAAAGAATTACCGAAGACCTTTAGAAAGGAAGGGAGAATTTCAACAGTCTGGAAGGGTCATGACCCCAAATCGTGTAGGTGGTTTTAAAAGGAAAGGTTCCTGCTGTTTGATATACGGAAACTTAAATACTGAAATTCAGAGAAATATTCCAAATACTTAAGAAAGCCCCTACATGAGTTGTGGTAAACAATTCACAGGCATTTATTCAGTGTTTCTAGTTTTGTAAGAATTAACCTTATGAAGAATACAGTCTTCAGAATAGAAGATTGGTATCTGCAGTTAGTGGTGAATATTAGTTTTGTAAGCAAGTTTATTCTTTTCTCTGAAGTTTTGGAATGTGGAAATTCTGCTGCTTTGTAGTATTGACCATAATATACTATACCCAACAAAGGCTTCCGGTGCTTTCACTGAAAATCTCCTCCTTGATATCAAATGTGATTACACTTGATATACATTTAAAATCTTACTGGCTGTGATGTGCTTGTGACTAGAAAAAACCTTTACTCACCTAGCAGGAGGCAGGTCCTTCCTTGACTGCTGCACAGTGCTCGCAGTGCATAACACTCACTTTAAGGGATGCACAGCTCATGTTAAAGTGAGTTTGTGTAACATCACCAGTGACTGTGTCACACAAATCTGTTTGACTGAATTTGTTAGGAAACCACGGATATTTGACTTGCTAAGTTTTAGCAGTGAGAGGATGATCTCCATTGTCACATTTTGTCTGCTCTAAGAGGAGCATGGATTCTTTGTAGTCTGTCCTTACTGCTTATCATGAATAAAACTTTTGCTGAAGTACTTGTCTGAATGAAACCCTTATTCTGAAATTACCAATTTGGAGCATTAACAACCCAAACCTTGATTTATAGAGTACTTGTGACACTGCAGACAGGATGTGCAGCTCACACAAGATTCTTGTTCTTACATCTAGAACCCTATGAAGCACAAATTTCAGACATACAAGCAATCTCCCTTGAGAACTCAGCCTGAGGTTCAGCCAATTTCCAGAATAAAGCTAAGCGAAACAAACAAGCAAAACCCCAAAACAGAACAAATATTTTTTGTCTTGTTGTTTTAAACTTCTATTCACTCTTTTTTACAAGTTCAGGTCACTGTGACAGAAACGTCTTTTGCCCTTCCTCAGTCTGCCTGGTTTTGGTCAAACTACAAATTTTTGAAAAATGAGTTTCCTCAGTTGATACAGACAGCTTCAAATTTTGTAAATGCATGGAGGTGGTCTTGCATGAAAAGGTTTAGTCTGCTCATAACTCTGAAGGGGCTGGGACTTCAGATGTGCTGCTCCCAGAGAACATTCTCAAATATTCTATATCAGAGTAGAATAGCAGAACTAAAAGTAGATGTACCTTATGGTTCTTGACTGCTTTTGGTGAAAACATTGGACCTGAGAAATAGCAATTTCAGTGTGCCCTGAAACAGTTTTGTTATTCTTAGCCTCCTTAGCTAGAAGGGAAAGGGAAAACCACTGGATTGAGCTCTCTTCAGTGGTGAGTGGAGGGAAGAAGGACAATGGCTGAGCCTCTGAACCTTACATGTTGTGAGAAGTCTGATTTTAATTGAGCAGGGAGGTAACTGTCTCTAGCAGGGATCAGAGGGGGTGGGTCTAAGCCAACATAAGAAGAGGCAAGGATGAATGGAGGTCAGTGGTATGGACAGAGTAGAAAGTCTAAATGAGAAAGAGAAGGGAAAAGGATTAACTGAGATTGGTGGAGAAAGGAGCCCAAGTGGGGACAAAATGTAGTCCTGGGAAAGGAACTGCAGCTGGTGTGTGAGAGAAGAAGACCAGAGAGGGAAAAGGAAGCTGGAGGTAAGAGGCAAGAGAGTTGGATACAGTAATGAAATGAAAAATAAACTTTTTCACAGTCTGCTTTGCTAGAGCATACAGGAGAGCTTGAAATTCGAGAACTATGTGCTGATGCCATAAGAATTTCATTTACAAAAAATCAGTAAGAACACACTATCATTCCCCCAAAGCAGAGACTGACTAAAAGATTCTAGACTTACGGCAGTGTTAAGTCAGTATCAGAAGTGTATCTGAAAGTCGCATTCTTGCTGACTGCTGAAGTGCTCAAGTTTTATGGTAATTCTGTTCAGTTTGCTTCTGATGTTTTTTTGGGTTTTTTAAGCAAATATGTGCACACACACAAGCTGTATTAGAGAAACACCATTAAGGTTGCCAAGTTGGGATTTGGGGAAAAGTAAGAAATGCTGAAGCTTAGTTTCAGTTTTGTAGGTGAAATTAAAATTATGTGCCAGTGCAGTTTTAATTACTGCTGTTTTAATTATCTTACTATGTGATGCTGCCACGAAATCCCTACCTTATTTAATACCTCTGGACTTGCACTGAGATAGACTGTGTAAAAAGACTGTCCTAATGTGGCAGATGGCTGGAATAAGAAAGAAGGCTCTTGTTACAGTTTGAGTGGTGGTTTGCCATCTTTAGGGGAAGGTTTTAGCTCTGAATAGCCAAGGAAGAACAGATAAATAATTATGTAACAGTAGGGCAAAGTTCAATTGTTTTCTCACTTTCACAAGTGACAGCTGCAGACATCTGACCTGCATGTTACACACTTTGCAAAACAGACAAATTATAGAACATGTAGATTTTTTCAGTTTTTATTTTCAGCCTTATGACATTAATGCTCTTACAAATGTGAACTCTGCTGTGTTCTAAGCTTCTGGTTTCTTCCTTGTAAACAAGGATATATTGCCTCTTGACACAATAATCTGAACAGTTAGAAAAGTTAAATGTCATTATGCTACCTTGAGGGATGTGTGAAGCTGATCATTTTCGTGGTGTACTCCAAAGTGTGCAGCAAAGGTTCAAATCTACTCATTATGCAAAAGAGAGGAAAATGACATGTAAGGGCAGCACACTTATACAGCTTTCAAATTTTTTTCCCCCAAATCATGTAGGCCACTTAAAAAGATCCTCAATGTGATCATATTAAATACTTCATCATAGGCGCTGTGTTAACAGATAATATGAACAATCTAAACTTAACATTTACTGAAACTTCCAATAATTTTATAATTTTTTGGGTAGCTTGTCTTTCAGGAATAGATTGTGTATAAACATGTATTCCTTTCAAATGCTCCCAGAGATCTCGTTTTATCAAAGAAATTGTACTAGCCCTGTGTTATCAGTAGTGGTAGCATTAGTTGTCCTGGCTTTTTCTTTTCAAATTCTCAAGATCAGTTTTGAAAGGGCAATTTAATTGGACAAGAATACTGCTTTAATGACTTTGTTTGTATGTTGCAATGAATGGCTTTTACTTAATGCTTTTCAGTTGCATTTGTCTTATGTTTTTCTGTTTTTACATGCTTAGCACGCCCAGTTTAGGGAATCTAGGAGTCTGTTTGATGAAATATTCCTCAGTCGTCCAGAGGTATGGTATAGTTCTCTCTAGTTTAGACTTTGCTATGAATTTTCCTGCTGGCAAACAAATGCTTCTGGGGTTAATTGTGCCTTTTCTCCCCCACAATTAATATCTCCCTATTGGTTTGTATGTTGAAGGTATAATTTATGGGGTTTATTAAGTAATTTTGACCCTTTCCTCAGAAATTTTTCTCTGTAAACACTGCATTGGGAAGAGTAATATCAGTTTAGTGGTTCTTTACTTGAATAAGGTGATTGTCTCCCTATATGCCATGCTAGATTTCAGTTTGAAAAAAAGCTAAAAAACATCGAGGAGAAAAAACAGTCCTCCTCTTGTAGAATACTACAGTGAGCACTGTAGTTTATGGAGATTCAATAGATTCAACTTCAATAGATGCTGTGTACCATGCGATGTTCTTTTGTTTAGAGAAATTACTCTGTGTGACATGCCATTTATGTTGATTATATAATTTGCTGTTCAGATGTTTCTCTGGTCATAGGAGCAGTAAGTTTTCTGTTCTTACAGATGTCAGCTAATTTAGAAAGCAAGAAATGCTGTCCATCTTCCTTAGCTTGGCTAAATTTGTCAAAAATCAATGACATACTGAAACAACTTTACATATCTTCTAGATTTGCATGTGTTGTGTTACATTCTTCTCATTAAAAAGAAACATATAAATAAAATATATACCTCTGATAAAAATGTCACTATCTAACAGAAGTGTTTTGTGAAAATATGTTTAACTCTTAGCATCAGCGTAGAGGACAGTTGTTCTTCATTACCCATTCTTATTCCTCACTGCATGGTGGCAAACAATTATATTTTGAAGAAAGACTAGGGCAGTTGACACCAACCAGATCAAATGAAAGCACTGAAAAAAACAGGCAGTATTAGTGGGACTTGAGCAGTGTTCAATTAGTGTTTTCTGTCTACAGGACTGCTCATAGAACCTCATAATCCTAAGTGATGTAGATATAAGCTATTTAATTTCCTAGTATTCTAAGTATTTAGTTTCTTAGATACTCATAATTTTTGGATGCTGGTTTTTGGAGGCAGTAAAGAGAATCGAGTTTCATCTTCCTTTTTGACATGGAATGTGATAAATTAATACTTGTTCACATATAGTAGACCAGTGCTTCTTGTAAATATCTGCTCTCATAATCCTGAGCTGTATTTATTGACTCGTGTTTCTCACGTGTGTAAGCCTCAGAGAAGGCTCTGCTAAATTTGTTGCAGTCATTGAGCAAAATTTTCTTTTTTCTGAAGCAACTTTAACATGGAGCATAATTCAATAATTGTTTTGGAAATGCCAGTATGAAGTATAGTAGTTAGCAGACCATTTTTTACAAGTCCAAAATTATGATGTATGAGGTTTTTTTAGACCTTGTGAAATTAAAATTGAAAATCTTTTTTTCCCCCCGACTTGAAAAAGGAAGTTTTATGGCATGCATTTTGGAGATAAACACATTCAAATGCAGCTCTTTTTTTAACACCTTTTCAGCCATTCCTTCCCTCCCATTCCCTTCCTCTCCATCAGTCTTGTAGCTGCAGCAAAGCTGAGCTTAACAAACTGATGCTTTCTTAGTCACTTAAGATGACCATTTAGGAACACCTGAAATGATGTGGAGTTGAATTATGGCCACTAAGGATTGTTGTTTAACTAGCTTTTTGTGTGTCCACTGGAATTGTCTGTGTGAATAGCAGTGTTTTTTAAGTAAGTTATCTGATACAGTATCTTGGTTAATTAATCTGAAATATTGAGCACAGCTGGAATTTCACAGCTGTATTACTAAGGGTGAAGGTGACTGCTCTGAGTTGGTACAGCAGTTGTTCAAGCATGTTTTTAACCTAATTGACATACCCTGGTAAAATATTTTGCTCTATTGACTAAGGGGAACATGTGATAGAAATTTAGTTCACTGTGCTTGTTTAATGCCCTTTTAGTCATAAAAATTATTTCTGTAGTAAGTGCTTGTGGGTGAAACAAGCAAGTAAATTTCACTTGATCTCTCTTGATTTAATTTGTTTTTATAGGTAATTTCTTATGTCAGTTCCAATACATTATGATAGTAGGAGGAAAAAATAGGATAAAGATGTTAGTTGTGCTTCTGTTTAGACCATTTTATTGCTGCTACTGACAGCATTATTTAACTTGTGTCATCCTGCATTGCTTTGATGTTACTCATTCAAGTATAAAAATGGTGTTTAATTGGTTTTAGTTTTCATCAGGCTCTTTAGGAAGTGCTGTCATTGGGAAAATTTTTGTGTTTACCAGTCTACAGCTGGAGCAATATTTCACCTGTGCATAGAACTGCATATATAATATCTGCCAAATTCTGTTGAAAATCGAGTGCTGAGAAACAAAGCAACTCTCACTTTCAGTATTTTAAGGTCCAGTATTTTGACTCAATAGAAGAAATCTTTGGATTATTTTGACTGACGTCTCTGTTTGCTTTTGTTTGACTTCAAGTGCTGTGCTTTTTGAGTTTAGAAGCCTTTTAGACGCTTTAATGTGCTCGCGCCCTCTAGTGACCCTGGAGGTGTTCCTTGTCTCGCTTATGTTTTGCTGTGGGTTATAAAATTGGTTAGTGCAGTGCTGTTGCATCAGCACTTGATTTTTAGATACTAACCTTATTCTATAACTTTTATTTTTTATTAAGGAAATTATTAGAAGACCTTTCCAGCAGGAAAAATATAGCACGTACTGTGTGATGACTTTTCAAAAAAAATTTAATGGTTTGGCTACATATCGATAGTTACAGTAAAAAAAATGTTGGTTTTGATTGTCAAAGTACTAATCTGAAATAATTCTAGTTTCATTTAAAATGAATAGAGAGTATGTACATTTCTTCTACAGAAACTTTTACAGAAAATTTGGGCTCTGTCAATATAAGCAACAAATAAGACTTGTTTTATAGTTATAAATGATTTTTTAAAAAATTCCTTTATGTGGACATGTTACAGAAATGTCAATTTTCTTCTAGCTTTAGAAACATGATTAATACTTTATCCTATAGATAGTTATTCTAAACTTTTCACTAAATTATCACTAACCTGTAAATCCAGGAAGAAGAATATCCACCACGGGATGATTTCAGTGATGCAGATCAGCTTAGAGTGGGCAATGATGGCATCTTCATGTTGGCATTTTTCAGTAAGTTATCTTGCATCCCAGACCTACTGAGGTATATCTTAATTGTAACTTTTTCCTATGGCATATAAAAGAGAGCTGTGATAAATTGCATTAATGTACTGTAATGAACAGATTTTTCTGCCTGTGCACAAATTATAAACACTTCCTGTTCCAGATACAGCAAATATGTTGCCTTTTTTTTGGTGGCATCTGTCACCAAGATAAGGGGACAAAGCAAAATCATAGTAAATGCTTGAAAGTCTAACACTGGAAATTCTGTAATCTTCTAGCTGGACCTAAGGGCCAGATCACAGGAATCTTGCAATTGATTTTTAACGAGAAAAAATTTGTGAAAGACAGTGTGCTGAATAAAAGTTGCTGATGTTAGTGTAGTGAATTAAACAGCTGTGGGTTGATTTTTGAAACAAATCCCACCATACTCATTTTCAGGTTGAACTAACCACTGTTATATAAAATGAATTGTCTTCAGGTAATCTCTGATTTCAACCAGCTCTCCTGTAGCTCTTCGTCATGTACTATGTGCACACTATGCATGCCTTGTAGCTTGTGTACTGCATTAAGCAAAATCAGATTTATCAACTAGAAGCTGTTTTTACAAGGAAGCTGTGTTAGTTTTACCAATTGCTTATTTCTCTTTAATTTCTGAGGATTTTTTTCCTTTCTGAAATGTGTTTAGCAACACATGGATGGAAGTTTGGTGTTTGGGATATATCTTTTCTGCTGAGAATTCATCAGGATTAAAGCTGACTGATTGTCCACTGATGTCTCCATTGTGTCTTTCAACCTAGGTTTTGTAGTAATTCTTTCTTCTGTAATGTTTTTGGCAATCTCTTTAACTGTTGCAGATGCAGGTTGCAATACTTTCACAGAAGGTCTTTTTCATGTTGGTGTATGATGTGGTGTTTGCATCTTGGGACAAAAATATATGTGTCTGCCTCACAAAGCAAATCTATCAAGACATTTATGGAGTAGCAAAGTGAATTTTGTAGTCTCACCTCTTTCTGTAGTTGGAGCACAGAAATAGTATCTTCTTGGGGGCAAAGGGAGGTGTGACTCTTACTTTTTTGCTTTATTTTCCTCTCCTTTTTTATGTTTTATAACTTTTTGTTTTCAACCTATTTAGATCCTTTATTGTGTGAACTTGTTCTTACTTTTAAATTCTGGTTCAGGCCTTCATTAGCACTGCTCTTGGAGGCCAAGGGGATTGTTGACTTTAATTTGTCTTAAGTCCTTTAAGTCGCAGATGTCCAAAATTGCATTCCCAGAACCTTGTGTCCACTTTCAAGAGTGCAAGTATGTACTTGGATAAACTGGCAGCCTTCTCTGCAAATAGATATTTAGCTGCATCTAACTGCACAACCAGTGCTCTTACACATTGGACAAAAATACTTTGTAGATCATAATTTTTCATGATTGTTCTGAGACTTTGGTCTTTGCTTACCTATGAAGGAAATGCATAAAATGATCGCTTACATATTGTAAGGTATTTAAGCAAGTGTATGTTTAATTGGAATGTGTTGATTAATACAGATACTGGTTACATAGGGAAATTGACAAACTTTACTTGCTGTTTGTGCTCATAGTATGAGGAGTTCACAAAAACACAGTTATAGATAGTAATATACCTTTAATGTTACTTTTTAGTAGTTTTTCTACTAGGAAATTGGCTAATTAAATGAAAAATGAGAATAACATAATGAAGGTATATATTTTATATATGGGTCATGTATTCATGTTTGTCCAACAAGGAGATAAAAATCTCCAGCAAGTTGATGTATGTAGATTTAGGAGAGTAGCAATTAAAATGATATTTATGGTAAGGCTATATTTTGGGTTTTTTTCCCAGAGTGGGATATCTTTAAATGCTGCAAGTAGAGGTAGCAGATCACAGAAAGCCTCAAATAAATTCCCTCACATAGTTAAAATGTAAGAGAACTATATCAGGAACTAATCTCTAGTGAAAAGAGAGTGAACAAGTGGCTTGTCTGAGATGTGTTCTCCCACCTCCTCCCTGACTGTCAAGTACAGCATTGGAAGATCTTGGGGATGGAAGTGGAGGCAGATAGCTTTAAGTATAACAGTTAGTTAGCATTCTTTAATTTCATTTTATTCAAGTGAAGTGTAGCAAAATAAACTTTTTACTGAGCTTACCTGCATATTGCAATCACTTAGTGGTATGTAGCCACCACCTAGTGGTAGCTGTCCATTTTGCATAAAATTGCTATCTCGAGGCCATCTAGTGGCCAGATCTGTTTTTTGTGGAATTTTGGGTCTTTTAGGAGCATGGTGCATGCCAGTTTACAAGCCTGTTTCCCATCTAAGGTATAAAGTGTTACTCTGTTTAGCAGAACTAAACAGAATAAGACAATGCACACTAAGGAAGTGAAGTCCTTTCCATGAAGAGGTGAATTTTTTTGCTTGATCCAGAAAGTTGGGGAAAGACTTTGGAAAACAACCCATTTTATTTCTAATATATGATAAAATCATGTTTCAGGAAATAGGTGTTGCCCTTAGTCTGTGATTATGTTGGTGAGCTAAGAATCTGCTCTCTAATGTTTGGGACTGGTGTTTATCAGCTTCTTATTTTGAGGGAAATGAATATCTGTGTGAATATATTCATTTTGCTATGAAGGCAAAATGGAAAAAAATTGCTATCATACCACTTAATGTGTTTTTTTATATTTTGTATTTTTAAGTCAACTATGCCTTATACAGCATGACTTATACAGCAGAAATTTTCTAGAATGCCAGAGGAACTTAGTAGCTGAGTTTCTCAGTATTTTTTTTTGTATGCATAACAAAAGGGAGGAATTTCTGAGCTGTATCTTTCCATTTTGAACAAGGTGTAATTGTGATAGAGCAAGTAACTGTCATGAACAAATGGCTTGGTTTTCATGCTTAATCTGCCTATAGTAGAAGTCTTTTGAATTATGTCTGATAAACTCATACTGGTACATTATCTGAAGGAGGTACTTTTGGACATTATTAAAAGGCTTATATGGTTTTCCTTTATATTTAAGGAATGCTTTAGAACCAACCTTTTTTCCTGTGGGCCCCAAGAGGAGCTGGGTGCTTATCTGAATTCTTTGAAACCATGTTAGGGAGTTTTGGGTTGTCCCTACAACATAGGAAAAATGAATTCACCGATAGGTTAATAAAGAAATTAAAATGGAGAAAAGTCTTCAGTAGTACAACCAAAGCTTAAATTCTCATACAGAAATCTGACCTTTCTGAACATCTAGGCTATTTAAGCACTGTATAGAACTCAGAGCAATACAATCTTATTTTACAGGGAAATGTAAATGTACATGGTGTCCTAGACAGTATATTGGAACAGAAAATAACTGTACCAAAGTTTTGTAAAATAATATTCATACAGTTTTCAAAACTGTTAAGTGCCTCAAACAGTGAATAAACTCCACACAAGCTGTGATACCTACTTCGGGGATTTCAAGGGGGCCCTAGTTGGGAGGCACAAGCTCAGGGTGAGCACAGTCTCCTTGTGTATGTTTTCTGAGGAGTGGTAAGCATGGTTGAATTTCCCATGGGAGGCTTCCTCTGTGTAACTTTAGGAAACCTGACTTCTGTATGTCTACATCACACATGTTATGCAGGTTTCCCTTAGTCATGCAAGAGAAGCTGAGGGGAAGTTACTTCATTAAAATTTTAAATGTTGGGAGATAGAGGAGCTATTTTGAGTTCTTATTTCTCTCTGGTTATTAGGGGAGGCTGACTGACCTTTCATACACAATCACTTAACTTCTTTCTTACTGTAGAAACAATTTGACTTACATAATTTTTTTGTATGCATTAGATATAATACAAAAACAATTGGAATGAGGAAGCTTCTAGTTGGGCAGTAAGAAACATAGCAGCAAGAGTAATAAAGTAGGAATAAATTGCTGAAGAATGTTTCTGAACATTAATCACTAAGAAAAAAAATTACCTGTTTTCTGTAGAAGCTTACAGCCAGCACTTCTAATGATCATCATCAGTCTGTAAATGAACCCTCAGGATGGAGCAAAGATATATATCCCAGTTAAAGAATGGAACAAATTGTATGCAGGAGTGGGAAGAGCAATTCCTAGTGGTGCAAAGACCTGGAGAGGATTATTTATTATTTCAGTATGCTTAGTAAGTCTTGGCCAGGTATAAACATTAAGCTCTTTGGTGTTTGCTGTATGTTAAAATAGTAAGTAAATGAACAAACAACTTGTGGAATAAAGGCTATAACTGAGCATAAGTTGCTTTTTGTATATGTAGTTGCCATTATAATATTTTTACAGGCTTGAGCCATGGCTAAAACTTGAGACATAAGGCTTCCAATCAGTTTTATTGGCTTTTTTTCATGACACTTATAAACTTAAAACAAGTGAGTAATATGTAGTTGTGGAAAACTAAGTAAAAAAAAAAATCAGCAGGTGAAGTGCTGGAGCAGCTGGGGAAAAATCACAATGTAATGTGCTTGTCATTATTGTTTCATCTGATGTATTTGTAATATGTACAACTCAAAAGTCTTGTACTTTGTATTTTGGCTGGGGTTATTTTACCAAAAACATTAAGGAGAAAGCATAAATGTAGGGACTGCTTTGGATCACGAACACTCTTTATTAATAAAAACCTTTAGTCCAACCCTTCTTCTCCTAAGAGCCAATTTCTTATGTGTTTCATTATGAATTTTGTTGTCATGAGGAGATAATGCTAATGTTCTTATTCTTATGTGAATTACATTTATATAGACATTGTCCTCTTGTCATCACCTCAGGAATAATAAAATTCAAAAACCATACTTTTTTCGGTCCCACTTCACTGAATGGTGCTAGAGTGTTAAAAGTAGATACTGAAATCATGATGCCAATGCAGTCAGCATGAGTTTCATCTAAATGTCATAAATTTGTTAACGGAAAGTTGACAGTAACTGAAAGTTGGGCTCAAGTAGGCATGTAATCAGTTTTGGGATAGAAACAATTTTTGTTGCACAGTGGTTTGATTTGCAGTGGAGATCTACAGAATGCACACAGAACTTG
This sequence comes from Toxostoma redivivum, assembly GCA_013397375.1. NCBI lineage: Eukaryota > Metazoa > Chordata > Aves > Passeriformes > Mimidae > Toxostoma > Toxostoma redivivum. The sequence continues at coordinate 457,104 of VXBI01003133.1, forward strand.
GCTTCTTGAAGAAGATGGGCAAGCAGAAGTTAAGAATTCTTTTTTATTTAGAATTATGATGTGGTTGTAGCAGATTTTTCCCTCTCAGTTTTAGGAATGGCTTTCCTTATGAAAGCATGTTATTAGTGTCACGACAGGTCATTGTCTGTGCAGGAATGTCATGGAAGCTGATGTGGTATGAAGGATGAAGTCATCTCTTGAACAGCTGAGCAATGTCATTTACATTTCACAAAGTGAAAGGATATAGAAAAATAGTGAAGGATAGATAGTGTTTGTTACAGCAAGGAACTTGTACAGTGACTTATTTGTCACTAGTAGATAGAGAAGGAAGTTGGAAATTCTAGAGAAATTAGTACATAATTCCTTTTACTGGTCACTCCCCTCACTGGTCTATTTTCTCCCTCAGCTTGATGGGGGAGCTTGTGCTGTTACTTCTCTATGGCAACATAGGGATGAAAATTATAAACAGTTTTCATTCCAATAATAAGTTGAGATAGAAATTATACAGAAATAAACTGCAGTAACTCTTACCAGATGCAGTGTAAGCTGTAAAGCTCAGAGCTTGCATGGCTGACAGAAGATACACATGGATGCCCATGATGGAAAAAGATATACAGATAGGCAAATGAGGCTGATCTTGATGTAGAGAAAAACAGTTGGCAGGAATTGTAGTCTGCTCAGAAGCTGGAGATGCATTTCTGAAAGCAAATATTGTATTTTGTAACCAGAATGAGACAAAAAGAATGATTTTCAAAGTAGTAGTAGGACATGGCATGTAAGAGAGAAGTAATGGGCAAGATGGAAAACATGTAGACATTATTGTTGCCCTTCTTGAGTTTGTTAAAGTGATGCAACACCAAGGCAGTGTTGGGAGAATCTTCCTAGTATGTTGCCTGAGTTTTAGAGAGGTGGAAGTAATGTGTTCCTTGTGCTGCTGAAGACATAGATTTTTTATTAGGTCCTTCCTTGTACAAGTTTTCTAGCAAATGGTCACAGATAAAAACTTAAATACTGAGATTTTTCTTCTGTATGTACTTCAGTTTTATTGGAATGCATGAACTTGCATAGTTTACAACTCTTAGGAGGTTTATGTCTATTCTGTTTGCATTAGCTGCTATGTAACTTGATGGAAGAGCAGACTGATTAGAGTGAAAAAACCCCTTACTGTGAGCAAGACTGGAACATGCTGATGCCTTACTTTCAAGAGTTGGGCAAATACCTTGATGTTAAATATCCATCAAATTCTTATGCAGTGACTGTGGATTCAATTTTGAATATTCCTTTAGTTCAAGTTGAAAGTATGGTAGAATTGTCAGTGCTCCTCTTTAATTATAAAAACTAATTTTTCCCCTCCTGGAGATTTGGGAAATCTCTAATTTTTATAATGCATTTACAAATAATTTGAGGTAATTAAAAAAATACCTATTAAAATTGTACATATTCTGAGAATTCCTCTAGTCCTCATAAACCATTAGAAACATATGAATTCTGTGACCTTTTTAAGATACCTGTTTTTAGGTATACCTAACCATGATCAAAGTCACTCTTTGTAGCTTGAGTAGTGTGGAGAAAGAGCAATGAGCTCTTACTCTGAGACAGGATCAGAGAATGCATTGAATAAGGAGCTTTGAAATCGATTACTGTTAAAAGATGGTGGGTTTGGAGAGCTTGCTTAAAATAGGGAAATCAAAACAGTTTGTCTAGGTTCTCTCAAATGTGAATATGTCTTGGAAAGATAGGTAAATGTTAGGGTCACAGTGTTGTTCTGTAGGATTTGTTTTTTAGTGGAGGTTAGATTGGTTTTGTTTGTTTCCTCTTCATATGCCAGTTTGGATCAGTAACTGTTCAACCTTGTGTTTTTTTTTTTTTTATTTTGTTTTTTGGGGTCCTTTTAGATTAGTAATTTGTATAAAAGTAAGAGTTCTTGTTGCCACCATCTGTTACCCATGTCTCTGACCAATGCAAGATGTTTCTCACTTGACTTGTACTAAAGGACTATTTTGATGTGAAGCCTTCCAAAACTTCTCTTGGAACTTCAGTTTCTTGAAAGTTCATAAATCCTACTGCAGATTTATGGATTAATTTTTCATTTGTGAGCATATCATTGCATCTTCATGTGGATTATTGGGAGAGTTGTAAGAAGGTTTTAAAATATAAAAACGGTTGGCTTTTATAGATAGTACTTCAAAATGCTTTAATGAAAGAAAACTATTAAGCAATTTTCTCTTTCTAGTTGTGTGTTCAAACTTTAACTGAAGAGACAGACTTTTTTTCCCTCTGGTGATTTAATCTCTGAATTTTTTGTACCTAAGTTTGAGATTTTAAACATTAAGGATTTGCGGGCAGGGGTTTTGTTCCCCTCTGCCCTTCTTCCATTCCCCTTTCCCTCCTCTGTGGTTCTTGTATTTACTGTGGAGTTCCCTAATGTTTCCAATTTTCCACTGTCATATCCTCTCCAGAATTCCCAAGTTGCCGCCTTCTACCAGTTCCTCCAGCTCTTCTGTTTTGTTGTTTACTTTTTGGGTGCCCTCACAGATTCCCAAGCTGGGTCATTCACCTAATTGTGAATTCTCACACTATGATGTAATGCATACAACCTGAAGTTAGTGCAGATGATGATGCTGATGGCCAATTACATATGCAGATATGAAACTTTAAGTTGTTGAACTGAGGGTTGTGTAAAAGTGTTAATTGAAGCAATAGTGGTAGTATGCTCAATGTCCTTTTTGTTCATTGATTTTTTAACTTCTGTGCAAAGCTTCCAAGACTTCTTATGTCTTATGAATATAGATCTAAAAGAGAAGGCATTAATATAGATATAAAAGAGACTCATGAAACATCAGCTTCTCAACTTACCTTCATTTCCACACTAAGTTTTTGGACCAAGAGTGGATACTTTTATTGTTAAATCTAAAATGGATAAAGCTGAATATGCAGCCTTGATACATGCATATATGTGTGCATGTAACTATTTTTTTGATTATAAAAGTGTAGCAAGGGTTTTTCTTCTTTTGTTTAATCCAAATCTTGTATGTTATAGTCCTTTTTGTGAATTAACTTTTCATGTCCAGTATAATCTGGTTAGGTGTCTATTGCAGTGTAATGCTTTCTTTTATATTGGCATTTTCTCTTGTGTAAATTAGTAGGTTCCAGCCTGTTTACCATTTGCTTTGTCATTAAGTGACTATACCATGGGGAATGTCTGGGTTCAAAGTCAATCACTGAAAGCCTGAATTACCGGAAGGGAATTAACTGACTGTGTAAGCATGTCCTTAGTTTAAAAGTGAAATTACTGTTAAGTCTGTTTGCTTAGCTATATGAATTAACAGAAGCTACTGTTTCTTTTATAGTGGCGTTTATTTTCAACTGGATTGGATTTTGTTTATCCTTCTGTATAACAAATACTATAGCTGGAAGGTATGGTGCAATCTGTGGATTTGGTCTCTCCCTGATCAAATGGATTCTCATTGTACGGGTATGTTTCTTGATTCACACTGTACAGTCTCTGTAGAACAAATCCATAATAATTTATTCAAAGATATAATAAGGGAATTGAAAACCAGTATTTTTTCTTTTTTTTTACCTGACATAACCTTTGATGTTCACATTTTCACTAAATTAAATGCAGAATGACTCATTCCTTGCACAAGTATTTAAAACGCTACAGGAGAAGTGGAGCAAGTACCTAAAATATCACTGGTATTATAGTGTCCTGTATAAAAGATGTCTTGGCCTGTTGAGAAGGGAATATAAGAATGTATTTTCTCCCTGTACTTAATTCTTTTATTCCATGTAAGATACATATGGGATCAAGTCCAGCTTAATTATAAAGTTAGTCACATTTTTACAATCTTAAATGCTTGATTCTTGATGTTTTCACTGGAAAACTAAATACTTTTCCAAAAGGTATATTAGACAAGTGCAAGTTTCTTAGCTAAGTAAGAGGATGATAGATGAAATGTAATGCTGCTTTCTGAACTTGAATTCTGCTTATCTGTGAGATACAACATATAAAATCCCATCCCTTTAATGAAGAAAAATATCTTGATAACTTAGATATCCTTCATATTTTGCCATCAATGACCTTTTAAATTTTTTTTTTATTGTGTGAGTGTTAGTAACTGGACATGTACCGCATCCTTCTTAGAGCCTTAATTTTTAATTTTTTTTGTCTCCTTTTTGCTCATTCAGAGCAGGGGAATGCTGCTGGACCAGATGTGATTCTGGTGTATTTGTTGGAATTCAGGGGCTGAGATGGAATTTATCTGAATGGAGAGAGAAGACATAAATTTTTCAACTGTGTGTTCACTTGGGATATTTTCAGCTTCCCTTAAGGCATACTAAACAGAGGGCAGAACTTGTTCATTATGTCAATTTTGTTTTTCCTCTCTGCTAAAAATGTGCTCAAAACAAATATAAAAATTAATATATGCTAAACTTCCTTGTAGAATTACTGTGTTCATGACTATAATTAAATTATTGTATGTAATCCATTACTAATTAAAAAATATTAGAGCTGGGCAATTCCAAGACCTCAGGGTTGGGTTTTTTTTGTAATGAAGATCATCATGTTCCTCTGCTGTCTCCTTTCCTAGAGACAAGAGCAGAAAGCTCGTGAGGTGTATGCTGACAGTCATTTTAATGGTGACAACACAAGCAGGCCTGTGTGCACTGAATTGTTGTGTTCCTTTCTTTCAAGACCTTCCAAAGGCTTACGTCACCCTTTTTCACTCAGGGTCAGTTTGTACTACTTTAGTGTCCAAACAGCCTGAATTCACATATAGTTAATCTGTATGAGCTTTTACTGGGGAGAAGGAAGAGCAGCGGCAAGCAAAGCACAATTTTACTTTAGGGGGAATCAGCCATGGCTGATTCTGCCCAAGGAGAGTAGGAGGAGAGTAATGCATATGGCCAAGTATTTGATTCTTGGTTTTAGTAAGTCTTCTTTCCAATCAAATGAAATTGTAACTATTGGAAAAGTATATTGATATGTTTGTGTGTGTGTATATATAGATATATATTTATATGCACAAACATATAATGTTTAGAGAATTGAAAATACTGACTAGCAAGTGTGATGGGATCAATGTCAATGTGTTGTCAAAATCCTAGGAACTGAGTATTTACATAGGGATAATGTAAATACCAACTCTTTAGTTCAACTTAGCAATTCTGTTTCTTACTATTTTTTTCTTTGATGATAGAAATGAATAGAATATGTAAGATTAAACCCTCAAAGAATTCACATGATCTGGCTTTATTCTGGAGAAAACATATGGATTAACTGAAGGAAAAAGCCAGCTTTATCTAAAGTTTTTAAAATGTCTTAGATTTTCATCTGCTTGCATATGTGGTCCAGTATCTTTTGTTTAGATGTTTTGGTTTTGTTGAGTTTTTCTTTTTGCTGTTTTTGGGGTTCTTTTCTTTGCTCAGGGCTTTTTATTTCCGCCCCTATTACTTCTTGGTTGATATACAGAAATGTCCTAGAAAGGGCAAATGGGAAGCACTAAGCACAAAAGTCAGGATGCAGTAAATGTAATGAATGATAGCAGGGTAGAAGTGCATGGAAAACGTGCAGAGCTGCTAAGTAGGTTATTTTACTCCTTCTGGCAACTCTTCACTCATCTCCCCATTTCTACTTTTTGTGTGGGTTTTGGAGACATTTGATTAGCCTTTTTATCAGTGAAGCATAAAGTCTGGAGTCTGGTAAAGGCACAGATACCTGTCTCCAGTACGATCACACCCTGCCCTCCAGCTGCCTCCCACTTCACAGGGAGGACAAAACTGTCTGCCATGGTCACTAGCAGGAACAGTTGAAATGGCACTTCAAGGTTCATTTAGTTGCGTTCAGCTCACTGCTGGGAACTGAATGCTGGCTTGAAAATGAAAAGACTTTAATGAGTTGGGGGTCTTTGTGGGGCTGGTATTCGTGGCAGCGATTAACAGTAGGGGGTATACAGAAGGTCAGAAGCTCTTCTTTTGTGGGGTCAGCAGAACATCCCTGTCTGATAAGATTAAACTAATGTGGCTTTTCGCGTTAATATCTAAAGCAGCAGGCTGCTGTAATGTGTTTGGGATGGCAGGCACTGGGGAGAAAAGGGAAAATCGACAAGTGATGATTCATTACAATAAAAAACATCACGTTACTGGCAAGTAATACAAGGGTGCTTTTCATAGATATATATTTTTTTAATGGGTACACATGTATTTTTTTGAGATGCTTAATTACGTAGCTGCAAACCAACTGACAACAGAAGTCTATTAAACTGCAGTACATATGCTAGTTTTGCATTTTAGTAGGATTAATTACTTTTAACTTGCTTTTTCCTCTGTGCTTTTTGCATAGTGCATTAAATATGTCTTAGTCATCTATCTTACTGCTGCTAAGACTCATGTATGAATTTCAGTTTTCAGATTATTTTACTGGATATTTCAATGGACAGTACTGGCTTTGGTGGATATTTCTCGTACTTGGTAAGTGGCACCTGCATTAATTTCTGTTTTGATGTGGAAGTACTCAAAGATGAATCATGTAATTGTAAATAAGAGTTTTGTAGCATGTTTAGCTATGTGCTTTTCCTTAGCTGCTGATTAGTTTTGTGTGTTTTTATTTCCATACTAGTATTAATATAGTATTAATGAGGTTATTGGTTACCATAGTGGTGTTATTGTATAAACTGTGGACTATTCAAATACCCTTCAGCTCAAAAAATTTTGTTCGGCATAAGGGATTATGTGTAAAACTGAGAATTGTAACTTGCACTTTTTAAGCTGCTTCTACTGATCTAGGGGTGCAGAACTATGTAATAAAACTTTGACTTTATGTGCCTAGTAGTATTTACATGTATAAACCTATATGTCAAGTATTAAATTTTAAGAAATGTGACTGAACCCAGGAAGGTGGAGTCTGCTGTCTTGTGCACAGGTCACAAAATGTCCTTTTTGAGTCCTTTGAAATGCAAACTGCATCAGCAGTTGCTCAGTAGGATGAGAGAATGGCTTCATGCTTACTGATCACAGTGGTCTCATGATGTCAGCTTTCTCTTAAGAGCTCTGCCTGCCCATGTTTAAAGTTTTATGGACATAAAATTCTGCTTTTCTGTTTGTTTTTAATGAAGGTATACCAAACCCCAACCACTGTAACTTTTCTCCGACTGTGAATTTTGTAATTTGAATATGGACTCTGGAATGATTTCTTTTACAGAAGTGAATGCTGCTATGCATTTTAGTTTCTGTTTCTAGCTCTGGAATCATGGTAAACTGTTGCTAGTTCAGTAGGTGGCACTCTTCCCTTTGATTCAATTGATTTGAGTGCCTAACAGCAAGTGTTAGAATGTAGTGTTGAGTAAGTTAAGAAAAAACACCAACTCTGAGACCTTCACTGTTTGTGACTCGCTATTTACCTTGCAAGAAATACCAGAAGTCTTAACATTTCCTAAAAATTTCCCTATCTGCCTCTTAGTAGTGTTCAAGGGTATTCATCAGATTTTCTAATGCCCACCTTGCTCTGCTGATGTGCACTTAGTTGCTTGAAATACATAAAAACTGCAAATGTTTGACGCATCACAGCATTGGTCCCTTGAATGTTTTTGCATTGTTTGAGGTTACTGTTTTGAAGTAGGTGAAATGACTCTTTGCAGGCACAAACACACATTGAAGTGAAAAGACTCTTTGCTGGCACAAACATCTCCAGATAAATCTTTAATTAAAACCAAGCCCTGTGGTGCCTGAGACTGAGGTTTGGCATCTTTTTTCACTAGGATGAAAATAGCATTCTTCTCCAGGCACTCCCCCTGCCCTTACTTTTTCTATGGAAAAAGCTATAATTTTCTTTTTTACTAGTCTTTTGCACATATTCAGGAAGTAGCTCACTTTAATTTGGGAAGGCCTTAATTTTTGTCTGAAGTATTTGAAGATTTTTTTTATTTTTTCTTTAAATCATGAAGCTTATAATATGCCTTGGAATAAAAAGCACTCTGAGGCATGCAATGTGCATCCAGCAGTCAGCATTCCCTTGTCTTATGTATGTTTTGCATGAGATACCCCGACAATATTTTTAAACTGATAAAGTGGCTATATGGTATTGCTAGAACACCATAGAAGGATTCTACCTGTAAAAGCTGCTTAGCAGGACATAGAGGAGTATTATCATGTCATGGGAACACTGCCAACCAGATCTGTGTTTTGTTGTTTTGGATAACCTTTTGTTAGAACACACAAAGTAGTATGTCTAGCATCTCTCCAGAAGTGAATGAGTTGGAGTCTTTCTTATGCATAGCCCTTTGACATCCTTCAGCCCACCTACTGCCATCTCTTCTCTTCTGGTGTTCACTGATCTGTTTCTGCTCGCTTTCCTCCTTTGAACATCTGGGAAAATCTGCTTATGTGTCACCGAAAAGCCAAATGGTCTACTTCCAAGGAGCTATGATGTACAGTGAAAAAATTGGAGAGAGAATTCTAAACTTTAAATGTTAGCCAATGTTTCTTGTTGAGGAATGGAAAGTGGGGCGGTTTTTCTTTCTTCTCTTAACAGATAAATGTTAAATATGGGTTGAGCTTGGACTGATTTTCCAATGTGTATAGTGCAGAAAATATGCTATCAAGCATCTAAAGAACTACCTGCCCTCATTTTGCTGTTTCAGCTTCTTTTCAGTTGAAACGGGAGCTATGTCTGGTAACCTTTGGGTAGCAGGTTTTGTAGTAGACTTGCAGTCAAGATCTTACTGCTTTGTTCTCTATGGAGAATTTACCTTAATCACAGAAATGTGTCTGGCATAGGTGAACTTCCACTGGTTAGGAGAGCGTTCTCTGTTGTCATTTTTTCTTTGCTTGTATGCATGTCCTAATGAAGCTTTGGTTTAAAAAAGGAAAAGGAAAGTTTAAAAAAATCACAAACAAAAACAATTTAGAGAAGAAATGATAATTGGAAAAAATAAGGGGCTCATCCAGGACAGCAGAAAGAAAAAGTGCATCATGTAGGAAAGAAAATAATTAAATCCTTTGCTGAACTTGTGAAACCTCAGTTTAGATTCTCGTTTGAGCCTTTGGAGTTCTAATGCACAAGTGTATATTCACATAAGCATATATCTTCAGGGTGCCATTATTACAAATGTAACTTCTCTGTGATTATTGTGTGCATCTTTTGCCTCTTAGTTGAAATATTCTTTCAAATGCAGTTAAATGTAGATAATTTAAAAGATTATGAAATTTGGAGTTGGCAAAAACTGTAATATTGGCATATGTTGAGTAATTTTCTTTGGCAATTGTTCTTCCTCCTCTTGGACTGGTGTTTTTCTTTATAGATGGTTAATTCCCAAGTCATAATCTACTATAATTCGTTATTGGCTTCTTGCTAAAGCAATCCTTACTTTGTCTTCTTTTTTTTTTTTTTTCCTCTTTTGACTTGCAGTACATTTATTGTGCATATACTGTATGTATGTATGCATGCACTATTGTATATTTTGTAAACCTGGTACTCTTCTAACACAATAGTAATTTATTTTGAGAATTCTACTTGAATTTGCAAATCAGATTATTTTACTTTTCAGGATTTTTTTCTTTGTAAGTATTTTCATGCAGTCTTTTTAGCAGATGACACTTGGACTTATAATCACTAAAATTTGTGAAAAACCTTTCATAAAATTGAATCCTTGTATCACAAGATGAAAGCTGATTCACTTGTTGAATTTGTAAATGATAAATAAAGACTTCAATTTACTTTGTAGGCTAGAGTTTAAAAATTATGTTACTAAGAATAATGTGGAATAGTGTGTATTTATGTAATATACTTAATTTTGTGCATTTTCTGCACTTTCAGGGCTCCTTCTGTTCTTTCGAGGCTTTGTTAATTATCTTAAAGTCAGAAATATGTCTGAAAGCATGGCAGCTGCTCACAGAACAAGATTTTTTTTCTTGTACTGAAGGTAAGACATTTTTAGTGAGGAGATTATCTTTCCCAGGAAAGTGGAGAAGAAAGAAATATTAAAAAAAAAAATCAAACTTCTGTCACGAAGTAGAAGTTGCATGGGTTTTGAACATCTGTGATGAATATTGTATATATACTCTTCGTGGGCTTGGAGATGTGTGAAATCTCTTACTTGAAAGCAAATAATGCATTCTCATTGCCTCCAGTCTTCCCTGGAACTAATGTTCAGCAACAAAAACTAGGAGGAAGATGTTGTTTTACCTAAGAAACAGTATCTGCTGCTGTCAGGATATTGGCCTTTGTGCTGCAAAACTGGCTTTAGTAGTCAGCCTGTTGTCAGCAAGTTAGGAAGTTCTAATCTGCCTGCATATTAAATCTGATTGACATGGGTTTGAACATGCAAACAATAGTTGAGTATTGTCTCTCTTTATATGACTGGATTAAGACAGTCATGTACAAGTATGATTATTGTGTATGCAACAATGTGCTTTATGTATCCTTCAGGTAGCTGACTAATCAGTCTGGCACATATCCACTCTTTTTTAAAAAATATTATTTATCCGTTAAGTGGATTTATTCGAGTTCACTATGTAACTTAAACCAGGGGTCTTTATTTACATTCAACTGTTTTTTATTTGTTACATGACAAGATAAATTTAAGCCAAAAATAAGTATTGCAGCATTTTCATTGCTCTGCACTTCACTAAAAATGCTTAAAAACTGTATTTTGACATATGTGAGAAGCTATGTTTGCTGTAAAAAAAAAAAAATGAAGTCCTTAATAAATTTTCTCCAGGATTCATTACAGAATCAATTTGAATTAACTTGCAACACATTTTTCAAGCCTGAAAACAGAGACAGTATTTGACTGGAAAAAAAACTGTTTCTTTTTATGAGACAGTGATAAACATTTAAAAACAGCTAACGATGAATGTGTGCTATACAATATACACTTGATTATGAAAAAAATCTGTTAACCTAACCATGACATATTTCTTTTAAACATGCTTTTTCTTTTCCAAATTATGCAGTAAGTTAATCTATTGAGGTGTATGTTGCCTTTAAGCAACCAATCTAAATTGGCAACTACATGGCAGCATTGCCTTTTTGCAATAGTTAGATACGGCTTCCTTTCTTAGTGTTGTGGTAACCTGTTCAGAATACTGAACTTTTTAGATGTAACTGAACATACCTGTTAGCTTTCAGTACAGTAAAGTTTAAAAATACTGTTTTAAAACCAGTTGTTAGGACTAAATGGTATTTGGGAACTGTAGTTTGAAGAGAATAGTGAAAGTGTAGGATAATGCGGTCTGGGATTCTGTGCTCTTCTGCAGTTAAAATTCCGTGTTGAGACAAAACACTGTTTCAGTCAGGACTTACTGGAGCTAACTTAATGCGCTGTCCTATCAGAGTTCAATGGCTTTGAATTTTTTCTTTACCTGTAAGCACTACTGAGATATGTGGGTTGTGGGCTCATAAGGTCTGTGGGGTGTTTAGAGAGATGAACACATAAACATTATGTTTCTGAAGCATCTTAAGTACTGAAACAAGAAGTTCAAATTAATTGCCATTGCATTTAAATGTCCTTATTCTTGCAAAGACAAGTAAGCGCCTCTAAAGTGACTCCTCTACACTGATTATTAGTTTTAATAAATAACAAACAATACCCCTATGGTTAGAAAATATTCTCAGGTGTTCTTTTGAAATCATAACAAAATAACAGTGAATTTTTGCATTTTTTCCCATTCTGACGTGGGGGTGGTGGGAAGGCTGCTGTTTTGCTTGCAGTTCAGGTTTGCTGGTCACTTAGCAACGCTGGTTCTGGTAAGTCACGGCGATGAATTGAAATACAACTTCTTCTTTATCTCCAGACTGCATCGAACAGACATTCCTTTCCTATGCTGGTGTGAAACTTCCAGATGATCTGTAACCCTCCAAGTTAATAAAATAGAAGACTACTAAAACCAGAAGACAAATAATTGAAAATATGGCTTCAAAAATGAATGACAGGATGGTTTATGATCAAGTACCAGTTCTGGTCATTGTAGTAAATATTTATAATTGCTGCCTTTTGTTTTAGCACATTCGTATATGTGCTTGTTAAAAAGATAGTATTGAAATAAGAACAAACTATCTATAAGTATAGATTAGGTACAGTCAGACTCAGTTAATCTGTGCTTGTTGTATCTGAAAGATCTGAGTGGTAACTTGTTTCACAGCTTGTATGTACCACAGACTTGGTGATCTGAACTTCTGAGTACAATGAAATGCATTAAATGATTCAGATTAACCAGTTCAGACAGATTTTTTTTTTATATAATTTAGATTCATCTAATGATTGTATAGAACATTTTTAAGTTGACTAAACCCCAAAGTTCCTTGTCACAAACTTATATTCGCCAATATTTTATTGAATTCAAGCCAATATACTGGTTTGTGCTAAAACTGATACACTTTGAGTCCCCTGTAAATAACTCTGCATAAATGACTGTTTTAATTGCTTCTTAGGAAATATGTCAAAATATATTTTGTAACAGCATATTCTCTAAATTTTGTTTAATCTTAGAGCTATATACATATTTTTTGTTAATTGGCTATTAAAGGTTTAGTTAATAGTAGATGTAATTTTGGAGGTTTGCATTCTTGAGGTCACTATAAATACAACATCCACATTGAGTGCTTCTCAAAAATCATGCAACTACTTTATGATGCTTGTTTAGAATAAATACGTTGCCATTTCATGAGAACAAACTAGTTTGATTGCAAGGTAATTTGGGAAGTAATCTATGAAGGAAAAAAGAAATTTAAAGCTCTGAAAGTAGAAAATGTGTTTTACCTCTCCCTTTATTCATTTAAGGTATACCATTACATTCTTATAAATATCATCTCTTTAAGGGGTACTGTCTACAGTTCATGCACGTGTAGTTTCTTTTAAAGTTTGTGAAATTTATGCTTCTTCTCTAAGTAGGAGGAGACATCTCTCAGTCCTTTGTACAACTGGAATCTCAGTTGCAAAAATACATTGGCTGTTGGTTGCACCTTTGAGGAAAAAAGTAAAAATAGTTTCCTCCATTTTTCTTTTTAATTAGAATTCTGCTTTTTTATTACTAACGTTTAAACCAGTGAGGTTTATGTTGTGTTAAGCTAGTGCTGTATTGAGTTTTGTATCTATAATGAATGTTTAAAATAGACATACGTAAACATTTTCATTTTCCTAATCTTTCAGAGATAACTGATAGTAACTAAAAATTTAGGGGCACCTCTACTTCTCAGCTTTTTATGGAAAGAAGAAAGTTAAGTATTATGTTCAATATCCTATTGGAATTTTCTTCTAAACTTCTATTTGTTTCTGTGTTCTTTTGCATTCATTGTCCAGATGAAAAAGAAGCAAATAATAAAGCGTTGCTTTGTTTTGCTAATTAAGATTTAATGCTTTTTGGTTTTTTTTTTTGTACTTCATGTTGAAAAACGTATGCTGCAATATTTGTGTCAACATAGAATTACAGACAAATTACTTGGCAAAATAGGTACTAACCAATCCTCCCTGATCTTTTTCATCTCATGTTTCATGGCAACAAACAAATCTCAACTAGCACTTTTTTTCAACTATATTAGTTTTCCCATATTAAGTAGCAACTTTTGGTAGAATTACTCCTGTTTGCTCCATGCATTTTATAGGAAACTTCATACATATACTTTGTGTACTATCTTGGAAAAATTCTCATTTGGTCAGAAAGAATATGCAGGGTTAAAATGTACACATTATCTAATCCTCTATAGTTGATGCATCAGTTTGGAAGCCTGAAATCTCATCAGCGGGAGGAGGGGAACTGGGACAGTATTTTCAAAGACTCTGCAATCTATTCCAGATGTGTCAAATGCTGCATATTTTCCTTGCTATTTCCTGTGAGCTTGGTTTGGAGCAGCTGGCTCTGTGGCTTAGAGACACCTGGCCAGCTTTGCTTTGTGTCTTGGGGGTGTCAGGAGAGAAGCTCCAGTATTGCAGTGAAGTTGACTGTAAACATATTTGTATGAATGCAAATAAGGCTTTGAAACTTGAGATTAAAACAACTGAAGAGGAGAGGTGAGGAGAGAAAATTCTGCTTTATTTGAGCAGATGGCATTGAAATTTTCTATTTTGTCATCTACTTCTATTGATGTAGACACCACAGGCAGACTGACATCCTGAATGTGATTCAGATAGTCTGTGGGACTATTTCAGAAATGATCTGTCATTCGTGCTTTCAGTCCCTTTACAGAGCCAAGGTTGTCTCCAAGCTTCTGCTTTGCTGTCTCACCTAAGGTATGGACACAGTCCTCATCCTGCAACGCGTTTTAACCTGATTTCAACACCCTGCTCTTTTTGTATCTGCTTCCCTCCCTTTGAATGATGACAACAGGTGAGGAAAAGTGGCTTTGTATGTTATCATAACATCAGAAAGCTTTTAATCTCTCTTCCACTTTTTGAGAATGTTTTCCCATAATACTCTGCATTAGTTCCTCCTGTGTGGTTGCTTACATTGTTCACTTGAGCAATGAACATTAATCTAATGAAATGACAATAGATAGCTTCTTGGACTTTTGAAGAGAAGATATATAACCTCTGATATGGAAGTAAATATCTCTCAATAAGGCAAAAAAAAAAAATTAATCATGCTAAAGCATAAACATGTGCACAGAAACAGCAGAGTCCAGGCTATTTTTTCTCTTCTTTTCTACCATCCAGAGATCCTTATCTTTTTTCTTTATAATTCTGAGTATACTTTTACCATCTATATGTTTTCTACTTAGCATATGCTTTCCACTTCCACATCCCTTCTCCTTTCTCTATGCACTGGCTATGGTCCCTGCAAGGATAGGCAGAAGGCTGCTCTACTCCATGTTGGCTGCAGTTAATAAATAAAGCACCTAGAAATTCTGAAGGCTATTTTTGTATTTCTTACAATGATGGTCTGTATCCCCATACATCCATATTTTGTTATTATTTCTGCTATGTAATTGCCTTTCCCTCTCAACCCTTTTCAAATGAAATAAAGTCTGCTTTCTTGGATTCTTACCTGTGGTATATTTTCTACTTGAGGTAACTGGAATGCAGTGAGGCTTAGAAGTATTGCAAACATCAGATCTCCAGCTCTTGTCCCTTTTCTTTTTTAGGAACAAGAATGTCTATTAAAAAAAAGTTAAAAATGTTTTGCTTCTTTCATGCTGAGGGATGGTCACAGTTATTGCCATGTTTTTGCTTGTGTTCTTTTAGTCTTCTCCAATCTTTCTTGTGGTCAAAGAAACATAAGATTATACAAGGCTGCACAGATGCCCATCCTTCTTAATAATCTAGGATGGTGTAGTCCCATGACTTCCAAATGCCCAGTTGCACATGGAACAGGGACTCCTGCTGCTATAAATTGTTTATAAGCTAAATAACTATGAAGCATGCTTCACTTGGATGGATTTGTTAACTGAGTCTGGTGATTTAATATAATTGCAGTAGTGTTGCTGGTTAGTCCACTTCTGCTTCCCTTGTAACAGCTTTTTCCTGGAGTCTGAAGTCTTAGATGTATCTTGCCCAGGTGTTTGAGCAGTTTGCTGGTCTTACTGATGGAAGTGTTACTGAGATAAAGCCAGTGCTAATCATCATGTAATTTGTAGCATGAGCACCTGTGGGACAATTGCTGACATCAACCAGCCCTACAAGAGAGCTGAATGCGTACCTTTTTTGAGGGGGTGTGGGGATAATGGCTTCATACTGAAAGGGAGCATGTTTCATTAAGATATTAGGAAGAAATTCTTTGCTGTGAGGATGGTGAGGCACTGGAACAGGTTGCCCAGAGAAGCTGTGGATGCCCCATCCCTAGAAGAGTTCAAGGCCAGGTTGTGTGGGACTTTAAGCCACTTGGTCTAGTAGAAGGTATCCCTGCGCATGTCAAGGGGGCTGGAATTAGATGATCTTTAAGGTCCATTCCAACCCAAAACATATATGATTCTAGAATTATTATTTGATTCTTTGACTTCTAATTAATTAACTCATTCTCTTGCCATTTTCATAGGAAGTCTTCAAAGGGATTTTTATTTTAGAGAATGACAAGCTGTTTTTGATGGATCAAATTTATTTCTTCCTCTAGAAACAAGGAACTTCTGAAGACAGCACTATTGGGTCACTTTTCTGTGTCCACAATGATGGAAATAATATCTGCAAATTAAATCAATAAGCCTGAGATGTAAATCAGATCCCAACTTAAAAGTTGTTACTTTGAGAACAGTATGATGCAGTGGTTAAGCAAAAAAATGAATTTCTGTTGTAAATAGTTATTGTCAGTCAGTTGTAATGTTAGTGTGCTTTGGATTCTCAAGTGCTGCTATTTTTCCCCTGAGAAGTCAGTTTTTGAAGTTTGTTTTTTTGTTTTGTTTGATGTTTTTTGGTTTGTTTGTTTGTTTGTTTTTGGCTTTTTGTAATAAACTTGCATATAATAAGTGCAAGAAGCACTGACAGCATAATCCTGTGGTTATAAAATTATACATTCAGGAGTTAAATGTTCCTGAATTCTGACTGAAAGCTGACATCACGTGTTGGACTCTACAGGTTATGTATGACTGGGCTCATGGTCTCCATCCAATTCTTCCTTCATAATGATGGTGAGTGCTGCTACACATCATGGACTTAACTATTTCAGCACTGAAATTTGCATTAATGAAGAAATCAGTATTTTCAACTTTGTGTTTTGTCACAAATCTCATGATGCTAGTACCTTCCTACCCTTTTGCTTAGTGTGGTACCTACACAATGGTTGAAAAAGGTGTGTTCCCTCCCTGAATGCTCTTTGAAATCTCAGAGGTGGACACGATGTATTCATTAACACTTGTTCCTGATCTTGGCAGAACCTTTCTACAGCTACCTGGTGCAAAGAGTCAGTAAATTTTGTGACAGGCTGCTTAGGAATTAGCATTTTAGTCATAAAACTTGCACTTTTTAAAGAAAAACTGCTGCTTACTAGAAATGTTAGCTTTTCAGTAACAGCAACAGCTGTAGGGGGGACATAGACCAGAACAATAACACTCCTTACTAATTATGGCTAATATAATACATTTTTCAGTGAGTGAAAAATTTTGAGTACCATGTTAAATTATTTATGTTGCAGTGTTACTTTACTACTTTGATTTTCACATTGAATATGAATGAAGATGAACACATCTGAATGGTGAATGTTACAGTTCTCAGAGGCTGAATCACTTTGTTCTTAGAGGGTCATGCATCTTTGTGGTGTGAATCTGAAAGTTTCAAGAGCAATGAATTATCAAGAATTTAAGAATCCAATTAATCAAGGAGGTCTACCCAAGAAATAAAGCAAAAGCCATTGTGTGTCATTCTCTCCCCTCCCTCAAATACGTAAATAAATCTGTCAGGTTTTTTACTTTTCTCCATTGCTGGTTGTGAAAAGGTATCTTCAGTTCTTCAGTATCTTGCCTTGCACATCACTGACCTTAATAAGAACTGAGCAGAAGAAACTGTCCTTCCAATTATGCCCTTACAGTTGAATTGGTATTTGGAGTCTTCCCACAGTAAACACACATGATATAAAAATTCCCTACAAAGAAAACTAATGATTTTGTAATTTGAGAAGGTATCTGTTCTATGATAATAATAAACTTGAAATTTTGTGCACTTGCTGTTAGTTCTAAGCAATGTCTGGGGTAAAGTTGTTGGGATTTTCTCTTTACCTCCATGATGAGACTCTTCAGTGGGTGTCATGAAGCCAGTACAATTCTTAAGGCTGGCTATAGATGTTAAATCTGACAAGTATGTGTGATGCAAGACATTAACAGGAATCTTGCCTTCCTCAATTCTCTTAAAGGCATATAATGCAAGAAGATATCCTGCAGCTTTTAATTCTGTAATATAAAAATTAATAACTTGATAGTATGGCAAGATATATTATTCTTTATTTGCTTTTTGCTTTCAAAAAGTCAACTGTAAAAGGCCTTGTGCCTAGCTTAGGGCAACCCTTGGTGTCAGCACAGGTTGGAGATTAACAGATGGAGAGCAGCCCTGCAGAGAAGGGCTTGGGGGTGCTGGTGGGTGAGAGGCTGGACATGACCCAGCCATGGGCATTCCCAGCCCATTTTATTTTAGCAATATTTCTTGTGATAGGAAAAGGGATAATGGTTTTAAATTTAAAGATATTAGATTTAGACTTGATCTAAGGAATAAAGTTTTTAGTATGAGGATGGTGACCCACTGGAAAGGTTACCTGGGGAGGTGGTAAATGAGTCAAATATAGAAATGTTCAAGGCCAGGTTGGAGAATGTTCTTTCTTATTACAGAGTGGTTGTACTAGATGACCTTTAGAGGTTTCTTACAACTAACTTTGTAAATGCTATCACAGCATTTTTGATGTTTCTTGTTATTTCCCTGCAGCTTTTGTAAGGACTTACTCATGGTATTTGGGCTATATAAGTACTATATATAGAATTTGATCTTTGTGGTCCCTGCTTATAAAGTGACCTATATTTTTTGTGTGGGCAGTATACATTTAAGTTATCAAGAGAAAAGATTTTTTTTTTTATATGGGTTTTTAAAAGAGTCTAGTGAAGTTCGCCTTTGTTTTGCTTTAGAAGTTTCAGCAGACTCTTTATTATTTCTGCATCTCAGTCCTAAACTGTTAATTGTAGTGGTAATGGTGATTTTTGCATACTTATTTCCTTGGATTTTTTAGTCGTTCTTTTTTTGATGCCTGTGTTCATGCTTGTGCAAGTGTTTAGCTCAGTCACACTCCCCATGTTTTTCAGAGCTTCTAATTTTAGAGTATCTGTGTTACAAAAGTGATTAAACAGCTCACGTTACAAATCACGTGTGTGATTTAATCCAGATTTGGGGCTTGTGAAATGCACAGAATTCAGTCCAGTATTTGTATTCCTAATTAGTATAGAGTTGTTTTGCACTTCAACTGATAGATACCATACTATTAACTCTCACCTATCCATAGGCAGCTTATCTTCATGGTGAATCCCATGGGCTAACTCCTGCTCTGGTCTTGTTTGGCACCCAAGCCTGTGCTTGGATCTATTTAGTCACAGCAACCATGCTAACAGTTTGGATTAGGGTTTGAGTTTGGAAAAGTTACCACAGCTACTCAGTGTCCCTGATCCTGAGCTAATAAGTCCTTTGCAACTGATGTAGCTGCATCCAGAGCTATCTTTAATTTCCTAGACTGTGACTAGTATCATCAGGACTACTGGGAATTATGGTGCAGAAATTTAGATGTGGAGCCAGCTTGTGTCTGATATGGTTGGTTGTAGAACAGATTTTGTGAGGCTGAAGCACTTGCCTTTGAGGCCAGGTTGGGCATGAACATCTTGACTACCTATATTTACCAGTTCTTTTTTAATGATAGTGAGAAATGGGTATCAGACTGATGTATATTTCATTTAAGTTCCTTTATGAAGTCAGATTTAGGTATATTACTTGGTTGTATGATGGGTTGTCCTGAATTCCTCCTTCCAAGATTATTTCTACATACAGCATAAATAAAAGTCACCTTTCCCAAGAATCCCAATTCCTATCTAAGTGCTATAGCTAATTTATAGGGTTGGGCAGCTTCTTGCCTGCTTTCCTTTGGACCAGTAGTTTCCACAGTCACTATACAGTCAGTCATTCAGGATAGAGGGAACCACAGGAGGTAATCTGGTGTGAGCTCCTGTTCAAAGTAGGGCTGGTGCTGAATTCAGATTGCGTTGCTTAAGACTTTGTCAGATGGATCTCAAAAACCCCAGAGCACAATGATTTTCTACACACCGTGAGTGACTTGTACCCAGTGCTTGCACCACCTTGTGTGGTGTCATCACTGACCAAGTATTGATGTTCTCAGTGCCTCCTTCCACAGCACCCTGGAGTTCGAGCTCTCTCTTAACAGGGGAACCCTGCCATGAGGAGAAATGTAACCCAGGTCTCTGGGTTACTGAGCAGCCCTGAAAACTGCTCTGCTGTCAAGTGACAAAGGGCAGAAGGCATTAGGAGGGAAAGAATGTACAAACTAATGAATTGCTCACATTTCCAACACAAAAAAGGATTGTGGGTCTCCTACTATTTCCTGCCAGCTTGTTTAAGCATTGTAGCACTCAGGGCACTGGATGCTGTGAATACTCTTAATTGTTCCTGAAATTATCTCCCTCATGAGGTCTCTTCCTCAATACATGGCATCTGGATATTCTCCCATGGTTCCTGTTTCCGACTAACTGTAGGTTTAAGTGCTTGGATTACTTACCACAGGCCTCATGTAATCTAATTTCATTTGCCTAAAAGTTAGCATTCATTTGCCATCTAGCCTAAGCTAGTTACCAGGGATTACTCTGTTGCCGGATCAAGAAATGCAATTGCAAATGATACTTTTTTCCACCCAAAGACATATGTCCAAACTGGTATCAATAGAATCAGCATTTAAAATATTGGAACTGCAAACTGCACATTTCAATACCTTTCAAAAAATGTATCTTTCATAAAGTGTTCCTAAGAAAACTAAAAAAGCTTTTGGTCTCACTGGAACTTGCTGAAGAGTTCCTCAGTTTTAGGAAAATTGCTTTTCTTTCTGTGAAATTCAGTTGTGCAATTTTCCATGGTTTCCAGTGTTCCTGCCCTTTGGGAACATCTGTCCTGTGGCTGAGGATACCACAACTTCCAGAGTTGCCAGTCCCCTGTGTTCCTCCCGGATCCTGCCTTGTATTTGGCAATTGACTTCACTCTGTGGTGTTTCGAATGGAATGGATTGGGTTTTGTGAAATCCTGTTTTCCTACAGACTTTGTTTCATAAGCAAATAAGGATCAGCTGTTTGCTCCCTTCGGATCCAAGAATTGTCAGGACATAATGAAGCAAGCATACAGATGTCAAAATTTTTTCACAAAACATACCATTGAGCTGTGGGACTCCTTCCCCCAGTATTTTGGTATTTGTTGTGATTAAAGTGGCTGAGTTCTTCACAAAGACCAAAGAAACTGGTTTCGATAGCCAGGCTACTTTTTGGTGTGGCTTGTGGGGGCTGTATGTTTCCGTGACAGAGCTGGCAAGGTATTTTAAGAGTGCCACACAGCAAGCTGCTGGTCAAAAATTTTCATGTTCCCAGTTTATTTACTTAGTTTATGAACCATCCTTCTAGATGTTATTTTGGGATTATTTGCTACTTGAGTAATTTTGAGATTTTGAGGGGTCACCCAAGTGCTCCAAGGCCTACATCTCCATTTGATTCTTGAATCCTTCCCCTGTAACAGCGAGAGCTCCCCCAGTGCTGAGTTTTACTTAGATACTTGGCAAAAGAAGAACAATCCTGCTGCAGGGGTGCTGCTCAGCCACTAGGCAACACTTTCCAGATGGGACCTGGGGACTTGAACTGACAGGGATTAAACTGATTTTCAAAGGCAGCCTGGGACACTTAGTGCAGTGTAGCTGCAGAAAGGGATCCTTGACACCTAGGCCAGTGGTGCAGAACAGCTTGCATTTGTGCAGATAAAGCAGATCCGCAGCAGAGTGACTGTGTCCATGCTGCATATATATATATATATATATAGTGCTCAATTGTCTTAGGACTTCTGAGATAGCGTTTGGAGGACCAAGACAGTAGAAGAGGAAAGAGAGTCAAATCTGGTGCAATCTTAATCATACTGCCTTTTGGGAGCCTCCTCTAGAATAATTTCTAGAATAATAACTGCATCCAGGTCCAATCATAGGGGAGAGAACTTACTCAGAGCAGTCCAAAATAGTACCAAAGAATGACCTAAAACTCCTCTGTGCAGAAGACTGGGGCTCTGGTGCTTGCTTTAAATCCATGACTACTCCATTAAGCATGTGGGCACAACCTTAAAACCTATTTTTGTGACACCACAGTTACTGTGCTGCAAGCTTAATCAGGTAAAGCCTGAGAAAAACCTCCATATAGTTTAAGAGGTAGTGGAGACTTCTTCTGTCAGCTCTGGAAAACTGAGTCAGTTGCTCCAAAATAAGCAAGATTTTCTTGTGCTTTGGAAGGTTAAGCTGGAATATTTTAATCTGTTACATGAAATGAGAAGTGATCCAAAATGGGGAATGGGACAGTCTAACACCACTCAATTTACCCTCACCACCACTATACAAGTTAAAATGTTGTAACTGTGTGACTTCCAGGCAGGCAGCACAAGGAACACGTTAATATTTGATTTTCATTCTGTGTGACAGGAGTGTCTGCCTGCTCCCACTTCCATTCCACATCCCATCTTCTGGCTGGGCAGTTTCCACACAAAGGAAGGAAGTTCAGGGAGCTCTGAAAATATCCTTGGGTCCAAACAACCATGAAAGGAAGGTGTGTTACTGAATATACTTGCGTTGCCCAGGCAGTGAGACCACCCTTTGGGTAGTTTCACAAGCTGTAAAACCTCAAATCCTGCCACTGTTAGCATATAATCTTTGCTTTGCATTTGTAAGTGGTCCCCTTGCTCTTGAAGAGAGGGGCAGTTTAGAAGAGACGCTTTTCTTTGTGGGACTGGGTTTTTCTCTGATTTTTTTTTTTTTTTTAATCTCAATCAGTATTTTTGGTTAAGGAACAAACACAGAAAATGAGGCTTGTTTAATATATTGTCATGTTTTTCCTCCTTTCGTTTTCTGTAATGAGGTATGGGAAGGATGGCAGAACTGTTGGCACAAGCATAAAGGATAATGGGTTGCTCTCTGGGGGGCTAGATGTGTATCTGGGAGGTAATGCTTCACTTGAGCTTTGTCTTCATCCCTGCTGTTTGTGCCCACCCAGGAGGCTCATAAAATATAAATAAAAACCTGTTTTGTTTTTTTTTTTCCTCTTTTGCTATTGTTTTAGTGAGAGGACACTTCCTGAATTCAGCTATATAAAGTTTTAGTGAGTGACCTATTTGTGAGATTCCTTTCCACATTGGCAAACAGCAGAATGGGAGGCAGCTCCTCATGCTCTCTGCCCTGCAGCCATCCCCTCCTCCCCATCCCCTCTCCATGGGACCTGAGGCAGTGAGGGCTTGATCTGAGTTTGCCAGCTGAGAAATACAGCAGCTGGACTCGGCATTTCTGCACCTTGCTGTATCAACACCAAAACAAACAGGGGCCTTGTGGTGAAACTGGTGGTGTGTGCTGTCTGCCCCGGCTGATGAGAAACTTCTCAGGTCCAATACAAACATCTCTTGCTGAATGCTGGGGCCCACACTGTTGTTGACACAGCGATAAAATCGCGTTTGCACTGTACAGCGTCCTTTCTTTCACTGCTTGTGAAAGGTGAGGTGCACCCGAGCACCAAAAAAGCTGTGGGTTGGGATCTGGTGTGTCATGCTTTGCAAGGAAAGATCCCAGCATCTGTCTGGATGGGGCATGACATGCCCTGCTTCCTTCTCCTCTACCTGCTGCTCCCAGGTTTGGGGTTTTTTCTCCAAACACAAACTCTGGATTAATTCCTCCATAAAAAGAAAAGATGGTTCCTTGAAATAATAGTTTTGCATGCTGATATTACTTAGGCATAATGTATTCCTGAAAATGGGATTAAGAGCTAGAGCTGGGGGAGAAGCCCGAAACCCAAAGCAAAATAATTAATAAGTGATTTAAAAAGTGAAGATGTAACTTTGCACATTCTTTGAAATTCTTTGAAATCCAGATGAGTTCATAGTATGCAAAACAATATGGCAGGAATTTATAATGAATAATCCAGTTAATCATATGATATTCCAGTAAATATTGAAAAAAAATTATTGTTCAAGGTTATGAGGCCAGGTATTTTTTATGAAAATAAGGCTGAGTTAACTTCCACAGGCAACTCTGGTCATATTTGTTCCACAGACAGCAAAGACTTTTTAAAGAAAATCCCACCAGTTGACTTTAAATACTTAACTTTTGCTTTAACAGAAAGGAGTTCATAGGCTGTACTGATGAGAGCTTAGTCCTCCATCTCTGACAGACTTGGAAGATGCTCATACTGCTATAGTGCAGATTAAATATGTACGTTATGTATGTTGTAAAGAGACAGGATACATAAAGTGGAGAATCACCAGGCATCAATTAACATTTGGTTTCACCTGAAGCAGATGTGAATTTCACATCTTTGATTTGGTTCCATTTTACTGTTCACATACAGGCTTTGTGAGAGACCAGATGCATAGGTTGATTGCAAGCAGAATCAATCTTTCATGTCTACATGCCTAAGAATGCAACATTAATGCTGTATGCAAGGAGAAGGATACAACCATCCACGTTTGTCTTGAAGTTGTACTTGGAAAGTGAAAGAAAAATGCCAATTTCAAGTCTGCAGCATTGCTCCCTTTTCCATGGTTTTCCAGCAAGCTGCTTTGTAAGCCCATTTGGAGCTCTGTAGAAAATTGTCATTACAGTTTGCATCCCCAGTATTTCATCTGCTATTTCTCTACAGTAAGTAATAAAAGCTACAAGAGTGGTATCCAATGTGCTTGAAATGCCCAAATTTGGTTGCAGCAGAGTTCAAGGTTTGTGTAAATATCTTCATCCTGGAACTTGAATTCAAACATTGGTTTATTCAGCATTTTGGATAGTTTATTTGCATGCATCTCAAAAACACTGCATAGTTTGGCATGGGAAGGGAACAGCAGCCAACTGGCATGTCAGGAGTGAGGTCAGCTGGCAAAATGGTGAGGAAGCTGGCACAGTACCTGCCTGCCACTGGTTTTGCTCCAGCTGATACTAATGCCCCATGCCATCAGGAGCTCTGAAGTCACCCACAAGTCAAACAACGTTAAAGAAACATTGTAGACATATACAACACTGTAAACATGAATCAGTTTTGTTAATAGAATGTGCTTTATCAATGGAAATGGGAATCTGGATTTGGGGGAAAGGAGACTGGTGGGAGTTGGGCTGTTTCTGGGAGTGAGGTGAAGAGGAGTCTTTTCTGAGAAGGGTGACATTCTTTCCTCTGAAAGGTCCCCACCAGGTGTTTTGATCAAGTCCTGTGGAGGAATGTGCAGTAATAAAAAATTGAGATACAGTGAACAAACCAGGAGGCAAGGATAGATTTATGTCCTTGGCAGCTCAGGCCAGTCTCCATATGTTGTTAACATTAGATGGCAAGAGAAATTAACTGTATCATACACTATTGCATGGCCTGCATGTTAAGCCTCTCCTGTTTAAAAACAATTTGATACAAATGGAAAAGATAAAATGAAAAGTTTTCTCAAGTGAGAACAGATGGCAAAGTTTTCAGACTCCGGAAGTCAGGGGGAGATTTCTCCATGGCCAGGAAAGAGGTGGGACAAGGAGCTCTCCTCAGGGCACTGTGTCACCACTTTCTACAGCAGGAGTTTCTAAATCCTCCAACAGTGTGCATTGTGTTGCATTAGCTTACCTTTGGAGCTAGCCATCATCCTTTCCTTTGCTGTGGTTTGAAGCTGAAAATACTGTACTCCTGATGACACTTGATTCATTAAGCTGCATTTGCCAGTTCCTGCTTCAGCAAAACTTGGGGAGTATGATGTGGCACTCTTGAGCATCTTGGTCATCTTCCTTTCTTATATCTCAGGAAATGTAGGAGTTTATTATTAATTTTTGTGGTGTCTAAGTTGCTCTCAGATCATCTGTCTCCACCTCTTCCTGGGCTGCAGTGCCAACAAGTAAAGGAGATGTAACAGACATTGGTAGGACATGGAGGCACCCTGCCCAGAGTCCAGAGCCTCCAAATAAAGCAGGGAGGATGCACTTAAAACAATTAGTTCAGGAACTCTGCAGTTTATTTAATTTATTAAAGATGTGGTCTGACTTGAGCTCCTTAAAAGCCTTAGTTGCAGTTGTCTTCTTTTAAGATGTGAGCCTTTTCAAGGCTCTGAAACAAACTCCACTTCCCATTTTTTCCAAAAAATTGTGCCACTAAAACACTTGCTAGGGAAAGCTGCAATTCTCATTTTACCTGCAGGGAATTTTTTTAATCTGTATCCATTCAGAACGTGACAGTTGTGCCATGCCAAAACAGCACCCCCAAGTGACAAGGTACCTGGGGGCTGTTTTCCCAGTCCCTGATGATGACTTTTTTCCTACCCAATAAAAATTTATTAGGTCTCTGAAATAGCAACATCATTAATGAATTATTTACTGGTTTGCTTTACCTCCCAGCAGAGTGCCCTAACTGATAGGCCTTAAAGTAATTTCCCTCTCTCTTTGTTCAACGTATATTTAAGTAATTACTTTATACAAAGGAGTGGAACAGCTCCAGGAGCAGAGTTTGGCAGAACAGGGCTGCTTTGTCAGGGCAGGCAGGATCCTCTCCCATGAGATGACTGCTAAGGATTCCACATCCTGACCCCATATCTCCCAAATCCAGAACACTAGCTGTTGAATAAAAGCACTACTGCCTTCATTTTGTAGATAATGCTGAGGCACAGCTGCTTGAGCATTTCATGTGCCCCAAAACAGTTGGGTTTGTTTCAATGTCATAAAGGACAGTGCTCTTCAAGTCCCATTTTGCTTTGAAAAAATGCCTTTTAATTTCTTTCAGTGGTTTATTTTCAAGACAAGTAAAATGAAAAAACCCAAGGAATTTATTGACACATCTATAGCTGGCTGGGCCTTGCAGAGGAAAGGCAGCGAGGGAAGTGCAGCTGCAGGTTGATCCCTGCAGGGCAAGGAGATAACTTTTCATTTTCTGTCTGCTGCAAGATGATGAATTTCAGTTCATCTGGAAAATAGTCATGGCTGTAGGATCTCAGGTCTGCTATGACCTTCTGGGTGGCTCCTATCATCATAGAGCCTGGGGGTTTGGTTAGGTTTGTAATCACTTTTGCACTGCCTTATGCTCAGTAAACATTTTGAAAGCTGACTGCAGCTCTAACTACGAGACTATTTTCCAGTGTAATCTGAGATCTGAGGCATGAAGAGTTGAGCTGTGGGCACTCATGAAACATACAGCAGAGGCTGCCATCGCTCATGCCTGTGTTCCTAATTGCTGTCAAACCTGGTAGCAACTAAATCACTTTATAGCCTCTACAAATAAGAACAACTGAAATACCAGGCCTGCCAAATATTGTGGTATGACTGCAAATAAACTACAGTGTCTGAGTAATTTTGGGGGGGATTATCTGACTAATCAAAATTTGTCAGGTGTAGTCTACAGCACAGAATCTGAATTTCTCAGCAGCAAGTCATCAAAAAAATTGAATGATTGGCCAGGAAGTTAATTGTTTACATTAAAACAGCTTTCTTTCAAGACTTTGGGTGTGGATGAAGCATAATATTTATTTAAAGATGGAGATAAAACTTTACAGTTCTCACATAATCTCCTGTGTACATCTCTGATGTAAATACCTTCTTATCCCTAATGCCTCTGACTGCTCTAATTGTGTGTTGCACTATTTATACAACTAGGAAGAGACGAGTGAAGAAGAAAATCCTGTACATCTTTTAGGGGTACACAAAAGCATCCAAATCAGGGAATCAGAACCTTTCTTTTCATATGGATTTTGCGGGTTTTAACAAAGAAAAAGGCTTCTAAGCACACATATTTTCTTCTTGCCACATAGTTTCTAGCAGTTATGGTATAGTTTATGCTTAGAGCAGATCAATCTAGACTTTTGTCCCATCTTTGTAATAACAGAACAACAGAGGCTTGTGGGTCTAGTGCTCCATCCTTCACCTCTTTGGGCTGCAGGCAGGGGCTCTGAGCTGCAGCAGCACTGTGAGCAGTGAATGGCACAGTGATTGCTGCAGTGAGGAGGTGCTTAGCAGGCCAGTCCCAACACGGCCTATTTCTCCCTTACCAAACTTGTTGACTGGGAAAACCCTACTTGCCAGAACAAGATCTTTTTACACACAGCGAGAACAATCTCCTATTGTCTCTAGGGATAAAATGGTGCCAATAAAAGATAAAAACCCCATGCCAACACAGTGATGCATAAAACTATGTTAACTGCTTCACCACTATATTTAACTATGAGGTAAAAGCCTCTGAGAGAGGTATTTTTGGTCTAACAAATCCAAATAAATGGAATGTAGCAATTACACTGAAAACCCCCAAATGTTACATTCACAACTCTGAATACATTCATGCAACTATGAATATAACAATTTTTTTGTTTGTTTGTTCCTGTGCCCTGGCTGAGTGTCTGTATGGTGGGGCAGGAGCAAATGTTCAGCTGTCCCCTGCTGCCTTCCTAGCTTTGTGGGGCTGCTGTCAGAAGTGAAGCATTCATATTTTTGTTCTCAACATCTGGAAAGAAGATGCTGTGACACACTTCAGTTTTTCGTGGGAATGTGCAATTTCTTGTGCCTCCTCTCATGGTGCTTCTTCTCTCTACAGAAATAGAGGCTCACTTAGTTTCCCCTTACTAGATCAGCCCAACTCTGTGCGAGCAGCAGCTCCCTGAGGGTACCTGTTTGGTATAGCTAGGAATTTTTAGGAAATGGAAGGAGACTGGGGATGGGTCTTATCTAAGACATGCAGTGACTCAAAAAACTGTGGAAGCTGGTCTGATATTTCTGAGTCCCTCTTCTCAGCTTTATGCCCTGACAATGAGCCAGAAGAATAGAGTTTCTTCTGCCCCCAACTACTCCTCCTCCAACTCACACTCTTGATGGCCTCTCCTGCCGGGTAAAGTGCCCAGGGAGAAGGTACTTCCAGTGGCAAGGTACTTCTTTTCACCATGGGGTCTTTATGTAAGCTTTGTAGGTGAAGTCTGAATCACTTTCTCCAGAGATATTCATAGAACCACAGAATATTCTGTGTTGGAAGTGACCCACATGCATCATCGAGACCAACTCTTTAGTGAATGGCCCATACAGGGATTCTTGGCTTTATTAGCACCGTGCTCTAGAATTGTGAACAAAAATTGTGCACAAAGGGCACCAGAGGTATGCTCTGGATGCAGAAAGCACCTCTTTCAAGATGCAAAGCATTTTAATGTCCCATGTGTGTTATATTCAGTAGTAGAGGTAATGTCTGCAGGATGGAAGCAGCAGCTTGCAGAGCCTGTGAGGAAGATGGGTGCCTCTTCACGGAGAGGACTGTACTCAAGGCAAGGGATTCTGGAAGATCCCAGGCTCACCAGAGAGGCTCTGAGAGACTGTAAGATCCTCAGGTTTTAGTGCTGCTGTCCAGTACTTTCAGCATTCTTTGGCTACTTGGTTATAAGTAGCCATAAGGAGAGTATTGTGGTCTAAATCTTGACTGAATCTTGCCTTCACCTGATTTGCCCTACTCGAAATGATAATTCTTCTGACAGTTTTGAAACCCATTTGCTGCTTATCCTTTGATTTTCTATTATTCTTCTTGTCCTGCTTAAGCCCATTTTGTAAATTAACTGGATCATTGCACTGGTGTTACCTCTGAGCAGTCTTCAGATGTTTCCTGAGGGGCAGTTTTTCTTGAACCATTCCAGCCCTTTCTTCTCTTTCTCTTACCCCCCTCCTTTGCTCCAGCTTCCCTTCACTAAGCTCAAACAATATATTTCCTAAAGATCAGGTAGAGAAGCAGTGTGTATTGTATGAATATACATGTACAGTGCACATATACATGCATGGGTAGTGCATATGTACACACACAGAGCAGGTATATGTGTGTGTGTGTGTATATATATATATCTATATATGTATGCGCATATATAGGGTGCTGCAGAAGCACTCCAAATGCAGCACAGCCTCTAGATGCTAGTGCATACAAACAACCAGCCCCTTTTTGAAAATCTCTTTTCTTAAGTTTGGATGTGCTCATTGTGGAGAGTTGGCCCCATTACGGGGCCTGCCCTTTTCCATTGATTACATGGCACCAAAATGTAGAATTGAATGCAAGTCTAGGTTCATGCTGAGAAAACCCTGCTAACCTCAGGAGAAAGAATTAGTTGGTTTTGGAATTTTAATTTGGTCCCAACTGTATTGCAGCTTTATTTCAAAAATCTGAAAGCATAATAATCAGGAAAAACATGCTACATAGATCCATGCCATTGAGTTAAAATGTTTGTTTGGAATAAATTAATGGAAGTGCAAACCACTGCAAACAATCTGGTTGCAGGTTGTTGTCAAAATTATATACACACATATATACATTTTCATTTCCTTCCTTCCTTCCCAAGATAAATTATTCTTTAAGCTTCTCCTGTGGAGCACATGTGTCTCTGGAATTCCAGGGGACTAAAATGTGTGGAAATGCAACATGTGAAATCAGAATTACATCTGGTTATGCACTTTTTTGCCTCCAGTATGTCTCAGTCCCTTGCTTCCCAACAATGTTTAGATTAAGCCCTCCAAGATAAAAATTTATTCTCTTTGTGTCTCTGAATTTTCAGCCATGAGAAATAAATTTTAAAAAAGGGCAAAGAATACTTTTTCTGGTGTAGTGTTTTCCTGTATTGCTCTATTTTTTTTCTTTAATTGGTAAAATCAGCTGTTATGACAGAGGCAGTGTGATAAATAATAAGGAGCAAGCTGTCCAAGCAAGGGCTTCTTTCTCACGCTATTTCCTGCAGAGTCAGATTGTATGAATGCCTGCAAATATCTAAACTTGGGGCAGTATTTGAACATCCCTATTACCTTTACGAGCTTTAGATTCAACTCTTTGATTTGTTCTCTCAAGCTCCTTAAAGCTCCTTCTCTGCCAGTTTGGATGATGTGTAGGAGTCTGCAATGAATACGCTCATTATCTAATACAAAGTGGCATAAAACACTCATGCCATGAACTTCGCCACACAGCTATACCCCGCTGCAATTCTCTGATTCATGCTGTACGAGATTAATAGCATTTATGTTATTCATATATCTTGGTTGACCTTGATCTGTTAAGAAACTCCCTCCTTTTTATCTCTGTCCCATACTGGGGAGGTTTTGTCCCACATTAACAATGGAACTTTTGTACTTCAAAGCACATTCCCCCCACGCCCAACATCCTGAGTTTTAATTTTCCTTACATATATAATATCTGTTCCCTTCTCTTTCCCTCTCATATTCTTACCTATGTTTAATGGGCTGATATTATCTCAGGAGCTGTAAGCTTTTATTTTATTTTTTTACATATCATAGTAATTTAACCCTTTGAAATCTAATTGAAGAAAAATATTTAAATTCTATCAGAAGAAATAAAAACATTCTTTAATAATAAACAGTATTTGTAGTTTTTCTCCATGGCATTTGTAGGGCAAAGACTATCATTTCAGCTGTGACAGTACTTAAGAAGATGTGCGTATAGGGAAAAGATGAAACAGACTTGAATAAGGGAAAGAATAAGACTTGAATAAGGGAGTCACATAGTGAAAGATGTGTGATTTTTCAGAATGCTTTGAGTTTCTCCTTGGACATTTTGCAAAATTGAGGCATGTTCCTGTCTCTTGCATTGCTCCTGCGTTCAGAGGAATGAATTGGTCCCTGTGATCCCCACTTCTGCTTCCCACTGCAGCATACTGCTCCCTGCTCATGGTGATGTGAGAGAGACCCTTTGTCTATGAGAAAATCTAGGCTATGAGGAAAAAAAATGTCCCGTGGGAAACAGGTGTCTAATATGGTCTCATGTGTCTCAGTCAACAGGTCTCCCTTTGCTGGTTGCAGCCTCTCACCACTTCTGGTGATGCCCAGGGAGGCTGAGCAGTGAGCAGGAGCTGGGGCTGGCAGGACCCATCCTCTGCAGATGAGAAACCATCTTTCCTATCCCCTGGCACAGCAGCAGTGCCTTGAGTTTTTGTTTGCTGCCATGCTGGTGGGGAAGGAGCTCTGGATGGGCCCAACAGCTCTTGTCCAGAGCTGGAGCAAGAACTAACAAGGCTCTAGAGTGGATGTGCTGAGGAAGAGACAGAGAGACAAGAGCAGAGCTGTGCAGGGGCTTCTGGCTGTGCATTTGGGCAGGGAGGTGCAGAGGAGCACAAGCAGACACAGAAGGCAAGACAGAAAAAAGATCAAAAGTGGGATGTGGTGATAAGCATGAGTAGCAGCCTAGTGAAAAAAGGAACAGAGCCCCTACATATGGTGCAAGAAGAGATAGTGCCTGTAGCAGTCACACCTCGAGGAATCATGGCTCTGCTGTGCACTGGACATCTTATGTCCTTACTGTCCTTCCTGGCCATGTTCCACCATAGTTGGAAGTGGGATTCAGCTCTGTCTGCATTCCAGTCTGTCAATTGCTGTGACACCATGGCAGGCAAGCAGGGAACTCCAGCTACTACCTCCCTCCTTTTTCTTTTCCTCAGCACATGCCAAGACTGAGAGCTGTCAAAACAGGTGTATGCCTGAGTTCAAAAACTGAAACTGGCAAGGACCATGTGGTTCTTAGATTTATAACAACTTTCCAATCTATTTATTTATTTACATCTCCTCGTGATTGGTGCCTTCTTAATTTTAAGTTTCCCATCAGCTTTCTGGAAGGCTGTATTAAAAATGTAATAGCAAAAAGCACTGATCTGGAAATATTTATGAACCAAGAGCTGCAAGGAGAGGCAATGTCTTTTATTTAGATGCTGATACCTCTGAAAAAATAGGCAACTTCCAGATATAATGGCTCAGCTTTAGGTCATGAAATCTTGTCTTTATTTTTTTCTCCAGTGGTTAGGACTAATGAAAGATATGATCCTTCCTTGCCTATGTTCCTAGACCATCATCACTCCAGCAGCACTTATCAGTAAGTATTTGTGGCCGGAGCTGTGCTGCTTGGAGTGGTTTCTCCCTCCAACTTCCTGCCTGCCCAGCTGTTGTCTGCTCATGGCCCTGCTGCCACAGCCCCTGTGCTGGGCAACAGCAGCCCCAGGAGCACAGAGGTGTCTGGCTCTGCTCCACATCCATAATTCTGCATCTACTCACAGGTCTGTTTTCAGGGCATTTGCTGAAAGGAAAATAAAACTAGTGCATTTAATGCAGAGTAAATAGAGCAGATCCTACAACCTTGCTTTGTGATGTATGGTGAGTTCAGTGTATTTTTTCACTCTGTTTTACAGGTTTTTTACAGTATATAAATAACCATGAATCAGAGTTTCGAAGCAGATAGTGCTTGGAAATACTTATGGGTTTTCTGTGTGTTGTTGCCCAAGTCTGTTAAGAATCTGCCCAGAATGTTAAGATCCATCTATGTTATAATGCATTGAATTAGCTAGGGGAGAAAAAAAGAGCAACCAAAATAATTTTTTTCTAATCTTTGCTTTAATCTTGCAAAAAAACTCCTGACACTTTCTAATAGAATTCCTAAGTGATAACAACCTTACTGCTTTAAGGCCCATGGTTTAACTACACTGTACCTGGGTTAAAGGAAAGCTCTGTTGACTCTGGATTTGTGGTAGAACATATATTACTTCCATGGGATTAGAAGCTTGTATACTCTGGCCTTGTGAAATTGTTTTGCTTTCTTGGCATGTTCGAACTTCTTGAGGAAGTGAAGGACTTCCTCTATGAAGGGCTGTGCTTACTTCATTTCTTTGTGCTCCAAACACTGAGACAGCAAGTTCCTCGGGACATCTGTTCTTTGTTCTCTTCGGGTTTATTTATGACATGCATCTGCCTGCCTTTTCCCCTCGCATTCAGTACTAAGAAGAAAAAAGAAAGAAAAAAGGAAGAAAGGAAGAAAGGAAGGAAGGAAGGAAGGAAGGAAGGAAGGAAGGAAGGAAGAAAGAAAGAAAGAAAGAAAGAAAGAAAGAAAGAAAGAAAGAAAGAAAGAAAGAAAGAAAGAAAGAAAGAAAGAAAGAAAGAAAGAGAAAGAAAGAAAGAGAAACTCTCTGTGCTGCTACAAGACCATATCCCCTAGTCTTTATTCAGAGATAGACTGACGCTTTAAGGCACAGTTTCACACTAAATTAAATTGCAGGGTGCAGTGCCAGGAAGTGTATCTGAACATCAGCAGGGAAAATATCCTCCCCACCACCATCCTCCTGGGCTTGGAAAGAGCTGAGCTGCTTTCCTTTTTTCCTTTTCTTTTTTTTAGACTATAAGAAGTAAGTCATGTACCAGTACAGCCAAACATTCTCTAACCTTATGGTCTTCACCATGCCAGAGCCAATTAAAAGGTTTATTTTCTGGCTTTTTAAGCCTGAGTTTTTGTCTAAGTTTTTCCTGTAACTTAATGTGCCACATTCCTTGTTTCCATACAGGCCATGTGAATTCCCACAAGTGCTACAGGACAGTATAGTGCATGTACTGCTTGCAAAATTGTGCAAAACCAGTGCTTAAACAGGATGGGACCCCAACATACTTTGGGTAGGATCAGGCTGTATTGCTGATGTCCTACAGCACCACATAGAACATGGATTGAAAAGTGATAAAAACTTTCTTTTTGTGTCTCCTGTAAAATCTATACTTGAAAACCACATTTTTTTTTCTGAAATAGACATGTCAAAGCACAATTTGTGATCCCAGAGTTGGTTGCTGGGCTTAAAGTCTCTCTCACTCCAAATTAAAGTCATCCTTTAAGGTTCCTCTGTGGTCAGGGGTGTTGGATTCATCCCACTCAAGAGAAATGGTCTGAAATAAGAATTGTTCTCTCTCTCCAGGGATTCTTCCCTCCTTCATTCAAGGGTAGCCCAAGCAGTATGCTTAGACTAGCTGACTATATGTTAGATGCTTAATATTTAGACAAGCTATATCCTACAATGAGCAAACAAAAGTTGTTCTCAGCTGAAAGTCAAAGTACACAGACAGAGACCAGGTTAACACAGAGACACTTGCAACAGTTCCTCAGAACATTCCACAGCACAAAAGCACACGTGGGACCTCTTTAAATGTTGAATGGTGCTTCTGCCTTTAATACCTGTGGCAGTTTTTACTTGCTACAACTATTTGTTGATTCTCAGCATAACATGAGAAGATGTAATGAAAGAGGGAAGAGTGATTACAACATTTAAATTTAAGCTCCAAAAGGAGGAAATTTATCTTCTTTTCAGGTCCATTGAGAAAAGAAATAATTTCAATAATTTTGTTAAACTATGAATGGAAATTATTTTGGCCAAAAGCCTTTTTGACATAAAGGGTGACTAAATGCTGAACTAGACTAGAGGCTGTGGAAATCTCCCACTAGAGGTTTGTGAATAAGAGGTTAAACAAACTTTGGTTTAGTTTATATAAAGAAACAAGACCAGTTGAAGAAAGATGGACTTGCTCCCAAGTTACAGAATGCATTTCCCAACACTGATCTCTGGGCACTGAAGTCTCCTTCAACTGCTTCTGCAGAAGAAGAAGAGTCAAAGCAGGACTCTGTCTCACAAAGAACTGGAGAGTTACTGATCTCATGACTCTGGATATGGGGGAACTTTTTGCATTGTGCTAAGAATATGTGAATAAGGGGTTATAACAGAAACCTGAACGGACACTGCATTACTCAACAAGGACTGATGAAAAGACATTTGAGTTAATGAGTTACATGACACAAGCCTGAAAAAAGGCAGCCAAGCCCAGTCTGTCATGAATTTGTGAACTTGGTAAAACTTGTTTCAGGATGAATGTAGAATGGCTAAAATATGGTAAGAAATCCCAGAAAATACAAGGAAAAGAGGTAGCAGTCAGCATGAGAAAGAAGCAATGCTGTGTATAATGTTGTGTCTTGCTTGTTTGTACTTCCCTGCCACTCTATCCCCTATAACCATCTGCATTTGTTGCCTGCCTTGTTTGGGATCTGGACAGGGGCTGTATTTTTAGCTTGATTTCAAACATTGTCAGTGCTTGGCTCTGAGTTGCAGAGGCTCTTGCCATTTCTAATATTCATTGTTTGGGACTGGGAAGCCTTATATAGCCTTGAGCTGGAAGATAATGTATTCAGATTCTACAGTCACAGGAACCAACTGATTTACATCCATTTGATGTTAGGGATTTAGGTAAAGCATTCAAAAACCTCCTCATGTTGTTGAGTAGAAACTGGGAAAATTTCTAACTGTACCATATTTCAGAATTTCCTTTTACCTTTTTTCTTCTATAAGTTTCTTTTAAAAGTGGATCCAGTGTGGCATTGAGATGGGGCTGTTGTGGTAAGGGCTGTGGTTCTCTCTGAAAACACCAGTTCCTCTCTGCTTACCGAAGAGGGAGCAGAGAGGGCCAGCTTGGATTACACATTCATCTTTCTGCCTGCTGACATTAGATTAGAGCAATCTGTGTCTCTGTCAGGAGTGAAATCAAAGCACGAGGAGAGAAAGTGCCAGAAAGCAGATCCACAGAAGTCAGTATAAAGTGGAAAAGCTTAGCTAGCTTTAAGGAAGTACCTCTGAGATAGTGTGGTTTAGGCACTACTTTGGAAAGTGAAACACCGACTTTGAGGTTCCAAAGAAATGCCTACTGCTGATTGGGGTCACATCTATGAAACAACTCCCAGAGCTGGATAAACCAGCTGCATTTGTTCTCATAAAGGCCAGCAGAGTATTTTCTGGACATGCCAGAAATATGAGGCCTTTCTTTCCTTTTTTGACTTGTGAGAAATGGCTGGTTTAATAGCAATCATTCTAGAGGCAGTTTTTGGCCATGAATTTCACATGGAAGGATGCATGCTGTGTTTCAGACTCAAAACGTGGAACCTAAGTGCACCAGAAATCACAAGAAGTATCTAAAGTTAAAAGCACTGTTCCTTTGCCTGTGTGGGCAAGGGAAAGACCAAGAATCACCTACAGAAAGGAGTTACTCCTGCTTGTAGGTTGAGAAGGGTGTCTGGGATGCCTTGGGACTGTTTGGGCAGGCACCTTGTCCTGTACCACTACTACAAATGGGACTTTTGCCACAGAATAAGTTGAAATGGATCCTTGTCTTATGAACCCTGTCTTGCACAGAGATCAGGAGCAAAGCTGTGCTCACCTATCATAATAGCAATTCTCTTGTAGACAGTGTGAATTTGCACATGTTCTAGATATTGATGGTTTTGAAACTAATCTAGTGTTTTGATGATATGTTTTCATAAATCCTGTTGTATCATATGATTCTACTACTGCTCCTATGTGTTTACTTTCAATTTACACTGTTTACACTGTTTATTGCATTTTATTAAAGTTCATCACACAGGTTATTTTTAAGTCTTGTGATAAAGATGAGCTCCAACACGTGGAATAACCTAAATTAGTAAACTGAAAGTAGCTGAAAGCTTCTATACTTGGAAGTGCCTTATTTGAATTTCTTACATGGGAGTATTTGCTTGCAAGACAGGATATTGATGATCAAACATGCAATTAACTGAAAGAGCTCTGTGTCTTTGTACTAAACAAAAATATATTGCATAAAAGCTCTTGCAGTTTATGTTTTAACTCTTTTTTTCACTCTTTTAAATGTATGAATACATATGTTTCAGTACGCTTTTACTGTAAACTGACTAAATGTAGTCACACATTTGTTAAAGGAAAAAGGTCAACTTTCAATGACTTAAATTGCTTCATCTGTGCAAGCTGATCTGCCCATATGTTATATTATACTGGTTCATTTCTATATTTTAGTCACAGGGTCATTGAAAACATCCTATCATATCTCCTATGCAATGTAGCCAATAGGTCAGCTTGCATTTAGAGTCCAGTCTATAGTGTGTATAGAAGCTTGAAAGCATCTCAAAAGATGTCACATTCACTTATAAAGACTGATGGAAGGATATTCTGCCTTAGTATTATCACCCTGTCACATTTCAGAAATGCTTTTAGGTTATCATCATCCTCTGTGCCAGCCATCCAGCCTTCTAGTGCATCTGTTTCTTTTTTTTTTTTATATATATATTTTTATTTTTTTCCCCAGGCTCCTCACAAGTGTCGGCATTCACAGTTTTTATGTGTCTGTTTGTATTTTACTCTGCCATCTGACACTCTGTTTCTTTGCTGGGATGTACCTCTGCAGTCCCAGTCTTCCACATTTCCTGTTCAGTTGTCATTTTTATCCTACCCTCTACTCCCAGACACAGAGTTACCTTTGTGCGCTTTTGACATCTCTAGCAGATGTCTTCATCTGACCTGAGTGTTCCCCAGCACCTGTTAGCCTTCCCCCAAATCCTATTTGAAATAATGCCTTCCCTTTGCAATTCCATCTGTTTTCTTGAGTAAATTGGCTCCACGGCAGTAAGTAATCCTTTTCTTGTATGATCATTTTTGTCTTTATTCCTATCTTATCCAGTGTTCAGGAAGAACAATCCTTCTTTTACATATCTTTTGCAAACACTGGGCTTTCCTTGCCAAGTATTGCAAGGTATAGCAATGCAGAACAGTTCAGGATGGGATTTCTGTGGCAATTTCAGCCCTAATGACTGTGAAGTCATGCTTGCATAAAGAGATGTATTCTGTGCAATGCCTTGCAAGAATAAACTGCATTAGTACCTCACTGATGAATTACGGATGCGTAAGGTTGAACTGGTATATAGAACTGAAATCGTTCAAGAGAGTATTTAATAACCCAGAAGTCCAAAATTTGAACCATATTTCTGATAGTCAAAGCATCATTCCAATGATCTGTTAATTCCTCAGCAATATGTGAGATACAAGATTGTGGTCATTAGCACATGTGGTCATGTGCATCCCTGGAAAGATACCCTTCAATCTTGTGAGGCACTGAGTTATCCCTGATAAGTGAGGTCTAAGGGCAGAAGGCACTGAATCACAATTGCTGCATCTGACTGGGGCAAAGCCTCCTTTGTAGGTACACAGATGACATACAAAACAAGAATATGACCTATTGTTGATTTTCCCTAGTTTTTCTAAAGCCTATATGACAGTGACCCAACTTGCTGCACCTCCTGGTGGCACGCAACCCAAATTCTGACACACAAGTGTTGCCCTTTATTAGAGTGTCCTCATCTGCTGCTTTTCACTCATTCCCACCCCAATGTGAATGTCTCTGACCTACTCTGTACCATGCTGCAGATATTTGAAATGATGTGCAGAAATATTCAAGCTGGTCCCACATAAAATTTGCCCAGATTCAGTTCCTTTATTTAACTGATCTGCAACCATCACAATCTTGTGTCACATCAAGGCATCATTTTCTGCTTGGGAACTGGTGACATAGACAGCAGCTTAACACATTGTGCAAACTATTTGCTCTGTTTAAAAGTGAAGAAAACTTTTCTCTTTGAACTGTGTGGTGTGAACATTTCTTTTAAGAAACATTTGGGGGCTTTTTTTGTGTTTTTTTTAAGGAGGAAGAGAGTACCTCATCCAGAAACCCAACAAAAACTTCTTCCCAAAATGCGCAATATATGGTCTCTGCTAAAATCTAGCCAGGTGTATTTGAATTTAAAGAAGATGTCAGGGTTCTCCTTTTGAAATTTATTTCTTATTAATCAGCTATGCTAAAATACAACAAGGTGTAAGATACAGCATGGTGGGATCCAGATGTTTTCTGGGCTCTTCCCCTTTTTCTTTCTTTTGTTCGTTCACAGATCACCTTGCCCTGTCTATGAGTTGTGCCATTAAGCAGTGGCTATACTCGACTGTTGATTCTTGGTAACACATCATATAAACAATATTTTTGCTTTTTTGCTTGCTTTACATATAGGCAGAGACCATTTAAAACAGTGCAAAAGTATGCAGGGAAAACGTAGGAAAACACTCGGGGTGGTAGCTAAACTCCTCTCTGAACTGTGGCCATTTTCACTGCCTGCATGGCCACCTCTCATACGACAGGGCAGCCTACACCACATCTGTTCAGGACCTGCAACTGCATTAACCTCGGGATTATGACATCAAGAATGGCATTTGTACAATTAAAAATGTTATCTCACAGGGCAGCCCTTGTTGCCCTCGGCCACCTTTGGGTAAATTGTTTTGTAGGAAAGGTTAAAAAAAGCTGCTGGAACTAATCCTTTTAATGAAACCTTTAACAAGTATGTCAAGCTCCTCTGATCTTGGCCCTGGCAGAGTATAGTTGTAGTTAATGTCCCTGGCTCTAACTCACCATCTAAGACCCTCTTTCCTGCCGTGTGTTTTCTTCATCAGTTTGTATTTCTGCCAGTCAGTGTCACAAAGCACTTCCTGCTTCATCCCTGCCTGACGGGGTTAAGCCATACTGATGGTCTGCAGTTGTGTGCAGCTTCATTTTTCATAGATTCCTTCTGATAACCATAACATGAACTCTGGAGTATGTGTTAGGAACTGAAAACAGGCCAAGTGTTTTGTATTAGAGCCTGTATTCCCACATTCGCCAATCCTCCAAGGGTTGAAAATGCATCAGAGACATGTATGAGAAAAAAAAGGCTGGGACTAAAATCAATTTTCTCCCCTCTTGCCTACATGAAACAAAATTAAAAGTACAATGAACCTTATTCTTTTTAAATTTGCTGCTAAAATTCCTCTGCTGTCTGTGAAGCAACTCTTGTTACACCACTGTGACTCGAAGTAGAATCAACCCCGGTATCTGCTGCAGATGTTTACACCTTAAAAAACCAGGAGCACAAACACTTTCTCTATCAAATAATTTTTTTAAAACGCCAGAAAACATTTTATCTTTATGGATGGAGCTAGACCCCAGAGAACTGATTAACCAAAACTTGGAACTTGCTCTAAATGAACAATTTGATACTCCCTTATACATGACCGCCTTTCAATATCCTGGTGCATATTGTGACCCTAAGATGTCAGTTTAATGCCTGTGTTAGCACAGATCAAAGGAGAACAGAAACAAAATATAAAGATACAGCAATAAATAACCTAGTGTGCTTTCTTATCTCTACTGAACATTTTATATTAGGCTGGTTTATTTGCTTAGTATTACAGAGTCGTCTTTACTTCCGCCGAAATAAACTGGGGTGAAAAGCCACAATAATCCTTCAGATAAAATGGAAAAATTTATTTATGCCTGTGCTATTCATAGATATCTCTTCTTAGAAACTGCCCATTTGTGGTTTTGGTTTTTTTCTGTAGCATCCGCTTTTCTTCTTGAGATCTCACAACCTTTTTACTTGTAATTACAAAAAAAAAAAGTTAACTCTAATGCGAACCCATGCTAACAATTCTGCCTCCCTGGCTGTCAAAGAGATTTCCTGTGTCTGTTTTTGGCTGTGCACTCAGCCAGTTGCACTGTAAATCAGGCATTTGTTTAAAAAGTAAACAGCTACAGTCATCATCGGCATAAAAATTAACCCATGACATGTGGGACTTTTCACTTTCTTAGTGTCTGTCCATGAGCCACCTGAAGACTCATTAAAAGGTGGACAGCCAAGAGGTTGAATGCATCTGAGGGAGGCTGTTGCCCTGAGAAAAGCAAGCCAAGTGTCATCGCCTGAATGCTAAACAGGGGTAACCATGGATTTGCTCATGTGATTTGGTCCCTTCACGCTGCTCAGAGAAAGGGATGGAGGAAATGCTGCTGAGGCCCTTACAGCTGGGGATAGAAGGGGACAGTCCCTCCCTCCCTGCCAGCACCAGGCTGTGCAGGTCCCACATGCATCATTAAAATAGATCAAGTTCATTTTCTAAGAATAGATCAGCTATGGATTTTTTCTTAGTATTGTTTTAAGAATAATTGTGGTTTCACAAGTTATTTTTTACAGTAACATGTGAAGAAAAGGCAAAATTATTCTACTCTGTTCAGGATGCAGGAGTATGTAGAAACACTTTCCAGTAGTAGGTGCCTTTTGATTTAAGAACGTAAATAGCTTTTGTTTTTTTTTTCCCTCTGCTGCAATTTTGACTTAAGGTGTCTAGTCCTGTTTTAAACATCAGATCACTATCTGGCTCAATATCACAGTTCCTAAGTACTAAAAATGTTTTTTGATGCTTGCCAAGAATGCTATATGAGTGAGTAATGTGATTTGACTTACTGAAAGGGTTCTAATGCAACATTTATTCAATGTAACGAACCACTTGTGGAGCAGAAATACAGCTTTCTTTAAAAGCTGGTGAGATACCATACTATAATGTTGCAACCATAAAGATTTGCAATGCATTAATTTTAGGCTGCCTATTTAAATTTGGGCAGTATAGAGATTAATCTGCATAATTATTTGCTTTAAGAATGAATCAGAATTTATGTTTCCTGTATTAGACTGTACTTTTAAAGCAAGGGTTGGAGATAAACGTCTTTGTTTGCAGCAGCAACGTATATTAACATATCTTGCAGAAACTGCCTATTCTTTCTGATACAGAAAACAAAATACAGATAAATTAGGTAGAGGTCCACAGGTTTTTATCAAGCTTGGAAGACAAAACCTAGGGTTATACAACTATATTCTTTACATACAAATGAATATACCAAGGCATGTTACAGGGTAATATGGAATAGGTCTCATCTCGTCTAACTTTAGCTCCTCAAAGGTAAGTTGTGCTTCTAGTGGACTAGAAGCATCTTTAGGCTGAAGGTAAATGCTGCTCTCAGAGCAGTGGAGGTGCCTAGTTCTAGGAGGGCTTGTGAAAGCACTTCATGTTTGGGGGTTCTTTAGGGGATGTGACATTAAATCACTTTCTAAGTTGGAACCACGTACTTCCAGTGCTGATAAAGATGCCACTGCAAGTCACTCATTTCTCATATTAAGTGGATCCATTATTTTGGCTCTCTGACCTTCCAGTTCCAGGAATGCCCTGCGCTTTTTTTTCCTGAAGCTGCATTTCTTTTTGCACAGACCATGAAGTGGATTCATTTCTCTAAGGAACATGAATAAAGTTTGTTTTTCTTAAATTCCTGGCAAACAAGTTGATGAAATCCATATGGATCACAAAGTCTGAAGCTTGAGCACAATATTCCTCGGGTGAGCAAACACTTGTCTTTTAAAATAGACGACTTTTAGCTATGGGGATTATATATATACATATTTGAGATCTGTTCTGTGAGCCATCAGCTTGACTTCAAAAACATAAGACAGGAAGCTGACTGCTTCTGAAGGTGTTTTCCTTCTTCCTCCTGTTAAGCATACATGGTTTTCAGATAAAGGTTTTTCATTATAACTTGTCATAGTATCTTACAATTAAAGAAAAATTGCTAAAAAGTGGTTTGAAGCTTTCATTTTAAACCTTACTCATTCTCAGCCCAAATGGCTCAGAGTTTTAACCTTATTCTTACTGTTGTCAAAATTCTTTCAACATACACACACGTACACAGACATATCATGTGTCTCCTACCTTGGCCAAGCTGCAGATGATCCAATCTACTGGGATTTTGAATCAATCTCTTTTCAATATGTCCTGTGCACATCTCTATGCCTCAGCATGTCTCCAGCCACACCTTCTTGGCACCAGTCTATCTGAGACATCCTCTAGTACAGGCTAGGATGGGAAAGCATCTTTGGGAGCAAGTGCTTTGAAAGGCTGCAGAGAAGGTGCTTTCTTATATGTCCCGGGCTGCTCAAAGAAAATGTATGACCTTCCCTCCTTTGGAAATGAAAGGGGGCAACCAGCCTAGTTAATTAAAAAACACTTGTTTGTGAAATAACTAGCTGTGAAATGAATCATCAGTTAGAAGGGCTCTTCTGTATCTCCTTAAAATCTGTATGGTGCTTTCTTATCCCTGTCCTCACATGAAATGTAGCCACTTCAGATGCTAAATCCTACAG
Source organism: Toxostoma redivivum (assembly GCA_013397375.1). NCBI lineage: Eukaryota > Metazoa > Chordata > Aves > Passeriformes > Mimidae > Toxostoma > Toxostoma redivivum. Next base: position 500,398 of record VXBI01003133.1, read on the forward strand.
CTATGCCACAAGTCAGAGGGGATCATAGTCTTGCACCTCTCTACCCTCTTGGGCTTCCCCAAAACATTTCCTGGGAGCTTCCACACCAGCCAGGTACTACGCAATGCACAACCTCCCCTCTCTTAAAGCGGGAAGAAACAGACGTGTTTAGTTGTATTTTCTATCTTATCTCCTCAACTCCTCAAAAGACAGGAGAAGTAGCAACAACCTTAATTAAAGTTCCAGGAGAAACGTGCATGGAGATGAAAACACTGGTGGGAGAGTGAGCAGCACAACTGGGAGACAACAAAGTGAGATGGCTGTATTTGGGTGGCTTGGAGGGTGAGGATAGGTTTTGTGGCTTCCTTTAAGGAGGCTGGGTAGGGCTGGGCAGCTGCCCTTGCTCCTGGGGGCTGGAGGTTGCTCCTAGCCACCTGTGGTGACCCTACACAGTAGTGCACAATTATCAGTTGATCTGCAAAACAAAACATAAGCTTTTTAGTTTAAAGCCTCAAAAACCTTTAAAATTGCTTGAGAGGAGAACAAAAGCAAATAGGCAAAATATGTTGTTAGAACTGAGACAGTTTCTGTTGATTTTTTCCTAAATGTTTCTTTTGTAGTGGAGGGAACAGTGTGTAACAAAAAAAATAATAATAGTGAAAAGTTTTCCTTGGCAAAAAGAAAGCATCTTGAAAGTAGCTGAAGATGAAATGTCAAGGCAGCTGCTGGATTGCAGTCTCCATGGCAATCATAACACAACACTTTGATTAGTTAGGCACATGGTGGAGCCTCTGGATAAGAGTCCGGGGGTGGTGGTGGTGATGGGCAGGTTATTGTTTTTTAAGGACTTTTAAAAAAAAAATCATCACAGAGAAGGATCTGTCCTTTTAAAAGAACAGAGCGTATTAAGTTTTCTCTTCAAATGCATTTGTACACACATCCTGGCACTTAAAATTGGTAACGATCAGATGCTTTTTTTGCTAAAATGATTCTTGCAGAATAGAAGGATGATTCCCTTTTTATGAGGTCCAAGCATCTTTTGTCTTTCGTGTATTTATATTTTCAACACCCTGTAGAACAAGGAAGTCTTTTGTTCACATATTTTCTTGTGGGGACGAGAAACCAGAAAGGCTGTGGTGTAGATTCAGGAGAAAAGGTGGGTGTTTGGACACTGCATCATCCCATACAGGCCCATCCAAACTACTTGCCAAGTGAACTGGCTCACCTGTGTTTCCATTTGTGCAGAGTTTTGACAGTGGCATAAACTGAACACGCTGGAGGCAAGGCAGAGCTTCCTCTCCTTTTGCTCCTGCTCTCTTCCACTTCCCAAAAAATTGAGCCTTAAATACTGTGCTATTGGTCAGAAGTCCTTCCACTCAAAAGGAAGGAAGGAGGATTATTCAGTTTTGAAGTGAAGACCTGGCTTCCCAACTTCAGTAGTGGGTTTAGGAGTGTAAAATCTCCTGGTGGAGCTGAGCTTGGGAATGGGTGGGCAAGGTTCCCATCAACATGCTGCCTCACTGCAAACAAGGACATTTCAGAGCTGTAATTGTGGGTTCTCTTCAGACCTTTTGCCTATTGTGTTTATTTTGACTAGAAATGGGGTGGAGGGGTGTGTGTGTACAGGGACACATGGGACTGGCTCCTGTGATGTGTGCACAGCATGGTTCACCTCTGAGGTGATGCTGTAAGGACACATCACCAACACTAACAGCACAAACTATGTCAGTTATTTCAAAGTGGTGAAATATATGAATTACATAGATTGATACATCACCTGTTTATACTTTTATCTTTCAAAAAATCCACACAAATCAAAATCAACTGTGTTTTTTGTTGGTTTTTATTCATTTGTTGTTTTTTTCATGGGAAAGCTTGAACAGGAAAGACAGTACCAAATCTTGTACCTCAGGACAGGTTTTCTTACCTCTTTCAGAGCTGCTGCTAATTCTGTGCAGTTCTGTTCTGCATTCTCACAAGTCAGGGGTGTTAAAATCAATCCCTTATTTGTTTTGTTTTTCATTAAAAATCTCCTCTTGTCTTTTTGAATTCAAGGGTTAATCTCTTTCTTTCACTTGGCACATATTTCATGGGTAGGAGCCAGCTTCCTCCCCTGTCACTTGGCACCTCCAACATCTCATCTTGAGGAGCCCTACCCCCAGAGCAGCCCCTTGACTTTGCAGAAACTTCTCTGGTCTGACTTCATGGATCAGCTTGCAGGGCAGAGATCTTAGCACACAGCCAGAAAGTCAGTTCAGGCTGAAAAGCACAGGAGTAAAGCAGTAATATAAAATAATGCCTAAACAAACCCACAAAACCTAGAAGGGAAGTAAGTCCTGTAATTGCCCTAAGCTTTGCTAATTATGAAACCTCCAGCTCTGATAAAGGTAATTGATTTCATCAGTTGTCAGTCATCCTTCTTTTTTTTTTTTTTTTTTTTTTTTTAATATCAGTATTTCAACTTTCCCCT